>CAEGAG010034136.1:0-33160 GCA_903067065.1 Brachyrhaphis terrabensis
ATATGTAGAGAGAGAGAGAGAGATATGATCAAAAATAATTACATGGATGCTCATTTGCACAGGCTCATTGTTGCTCTCTGTGCTAGAAGCCATCAGAACGGAGATATATTCTTATTAAATTTATTTCCTCCTGTCTCACATTACTCTTCCTTTGCTTCCATTGAAATGATTTTGTAAGCTAAATTGTGAATTACTGAGAGGAAATGGCAAGCAGCACCAAACAAAAGTTGAGCTACTATTGTTTTGCTAGAATCTTTAGCATAGCAATTTAGCGTTAGCATCTTTTGAATCTTGATGCCGTTTCTGTAATCGTCTTAGCCACCTGCTGGCGTGGCGTAGGTATTACATCCATTTCTATTAGAACGCCAAAGACTATTGATATTTACTTGTCAATTATTGTTTCTGTTTTGGAGGGGGGACATTTAAAAAAAAACTGATACAGCATGTCTAACACGACAGAAGGGAAAGCAGCAAAGAGATGTCTCTTTTATGGACGTTGTGGCTACATGTTAGCCGTCGTCTTGGTGCAGTTACCATAAAGACAACATTCAGGCGGCGCCGAGAAGGAGACATTTACAGCGCTGCGACAAAATGGCAGCATCCAGTTTTAAGTGTTCCCGGAAGGTCCCTGCTCCGTCGGGGCCCTGCAGATGATCACATCAGCTCGGCGTGGACATGTGTAATAACATATGGAAGTGTGTCTTTTTTATTTTTCCTCTCCTGCTGTTCCGTTTAAACCCTGTGTTTTTCCCGGTGGGTGTTTAGGGGCTAAAGGAAATGAATTTGGAAGCTCTCTGTGTGGGAAGTCCCACAACTCCTTGTTCAACTTTTTTTTTTTTTGGAATTGCGGGTTCCTTGAAAAGTCGGTATCATGAGAAACAGGCAACATAAAGTAAGTGTCATGAATCATCCGACATGCCAACAGAAGCGAAGTCTTTTTTTTTTTTCTTTTTTAGAAAAGGGATTATTTATGTCCTGGCTGGCAAATTGTCAAGAAACGTTTCCTCTAGTTTGGGATTGTGTGATAAAATTTAAAGGTTTAACCACAGACTGCAGATGTACCACATGCTTTACACGAGAGAGACTATTTTTACAACACAGTTGTGTAATGCAAAATATTTTTGAAATGAATGTCACACCACATGTTTTCACCCATGCTTGCTTTTTTCTGATTGATTTTCTAGACACAATTTGCAAAATATGATGCAATGATGATGATTCGTTTTCAGTAATTCCATTTTAAAAGCATAATTACTCAAAAACATCATTCGATTTATGTAGGAAGCCATTGAATGGAATGCATACTAACAGACCAGATCATTATTTTTTTTTTATTACTTTTGACATAAGATGCAGTAGATAGCACACACCCACCACTGCTACAAAATAAACACGACTGCGACTCAGACATCCTGGCAATCACCTAACAAAACTAGGACTTAATCTCACACTATGCCATGCAAATGCTTCACTCACCTCAGGATTCTGGATACTTGAATCTCAAAGTGAAACTGAAAGCATGACCTATTTTTTGATTAAGTTGACCTAGACTTGTATAACCACTTGTGTACATCCTGTACAGCTACGGGATCTAACTTTTATAAAATATATATATGTTTCTTTACATATGTGTTAAAACCATCACCATGTTGTGACACTATAGTACAAAACTCATAATCTGTGAAAAAAATTAGCTCCTCTGCCTTCTCCCAGTGTTAACTGGAGAAGTTCACAGCTCAGTTAGAAACTACCAATCAGAGCCAAAAGGCTCTGATTGGTTGTTTCAATCACCCTCTTGTTTGTGCCACTTACACCTTGCTCTGCTACGCTGCAGCTAGCATAACCTATTGTGAATGCTTAGGCTAGTTAGCATGGCCACTGATGACGGCGAATAAACGGTTTTCCTGTAACTGTAAGCTGCTTCTCTGCCATTAGCACATTTACCAGCGCATACATGAGCATGACTGACAGCGCTAAGACCCTCCTCCTGGCTCTGGTTGGCTGTTTTCGTCAGGAGTGGTGCATTTCTTCTGTAACATTAGAACTGGGAGATGGCAGAGGAGCTTGATTCTTTAACAGTCATATCATGACAAGGTGACAGTTTCAACAAATATGTAAAAAAAAAAACTTTTTTTTTTTTTTTTACATATTATTTAAGATCATTTAAGAAATGATCTTTAAAAATAAATTAATAAACAGATAGATGGCAAACGTAGCATGCACACTTTGATTACCTTTACCTAAAGTTTATTCATAAAGCGACAATTGAAAGGATTTTTAATCTCAGATTTTTCATTTTTAATCTAATTTTTAATCTTACTGTTTGTCTTCAGGGCATCCCAGAAGACAAACAGTACCAGTTCATATTCAAACCAGTTCCATCCAAATTCAGCTCAGATCAATGCAATTGATTCCAATACATTCCAGTCATATTGATCAGGGAACGTGGGCTAGTAGGTAACTGAGGCCTAATCAGTGCAAACGCTCTTACTTTGCATTATTGTTGTGATTCAGCCAAATAGCATGGATGATAACACAACAGAGGAGAACTTTCTAAAATTCTAAAATGTGGGTAAATCCCTTTGACTGGGCCGTTTGTTCCTTCAGTTTATTCTCAGGGATGGATGGATGGGTTTCCATAGATGCTTCTATTTTTAATTCAGAAGAAGAAGAATCCCCCGTGTTTGTAACTCCACAGAATGAGTGCAGTCACGTCGGGTCGGTATGCGGTTCTGTAATCCAGTCCAGGACTCATTTGCATTCTGACTGCCAGAACCTGATGTGGATCCTGCTGTAGCAGACCGCCTGTGAATGTGGACTGATCAGCCGCGTCTGGTGCTGTTCTCTTAGCAACCAGATCACGGAGGATCACGGTCGGCGCAAAATGCAAACAGGGCCCCGATTGTCTTCGGTAACAGAGCCGTTTGAGTCGCTTTGCCTGATTGGATACACGGAGGGCAGTAAATCAAAGAGCTGATGATTTTACTTGGTGCATTACGGTTAAATATTGCACCTATGAAACCCACATGATCCATACGGAGCGGCCAAGAACCACTAAGAAACTCACTTCAGCTGACTACCTTTGTAACTGGCTGCCTGTGAGCGAGGCAGTAAATCAGGCATATTGCGGTGAGACTTTGAGTTCTAGCTGCGTCGCTGCTTGAGTGAAATACAAATCAACTTCAGTCATTATGTGCCTTTACCCGAACCGTTTTATAACAAAATCCTTGTGCTGCATGAAGGGAATAAATATTATGCATTAAATTCAGCACACTGGCTCAAATTCCAGACTTCTAATATGTTTCCCGTACAAGACGCGGACTTCAAAACAGACAAAAGAGCGTGGGAGGGCGGCGTGTGGCACAGAAGAGAGAAAATCGATTTTGAGCAAGTCTCACGGCCGTGTGAGTCACGAACGCATCGAGTTCACGAAGATATTCCCTTTCAAGTTTCCTTTCATGCAAATGCATCAAAAAAAGAAAAAGATTTCCATCCAAGGATGGCTGACCCAGCTCCGGCACCATGTGAGACTCAAAAGGGAACGAAAATGAAAATCACAGATTGAACATTGAAGAGCAAAAGTTTGTCGGGTGAAGCGGGACGCTGTGGTCGACTGAGCAGAATCTGAGCCACGGAGGGCAGAACATGTAGAAAACTCTGCTGTGGCATTCTTTCTCCCTTTAAGGACAGTTAATTTTAATTTAACTAAACCAGAATCAGACGGTTTTAAGCTTCATCGCTTTTTTATTCTGGAGGAGATAAAAAGCCATTTGACACAGCTGTCAGAAATTAGTTTTGTTTCATTTGTGTTTTGGTAATGAAATTAAATATGGATTTCCAGCCATTTTTAAGCCTTCCAACCATTTTCAGCGTCTTTTTTTTTTTTTTTACCTATTTTATGACACATGAACTCACTTAAATGGCATGTTCTCTTGTGTTTCCCTTTTTGAACAGAGGATAAAAGAATTGAGGAAACAGAAAGTCAGGAGTTATAATAATAGTACTGACAATCAAGATAATGATGGAAACCCTGACCATCATTTTAATGAAACTGCCATTGAGAAACAGAGTCAGAGGTTTCTTCAAATTGCCCGTAACACAGACTGCTACAGGAGACCCTTCATGTCCACAGCCATCACTATCTACAACAACTCTTTAAAGAATTTGAATTAATATGAGTCACAATAACACCGAAATTCCCATTCGGGATCAATAAAGTATTTTTGAATTTGGATTTAATGGACTTGCTGAATGAACTTAGTAGAAACTTTGAATAACTTGAAAAAGTAAATTATATATTAAAAACTGTTTCAATTATGTTGAAGTTATAGAAAAAAAAATTCAAAAAACAAAAAGAAATTACAAAACTATATGAATTAACGTGCTTTATAGAAACTTTAAAAAAATAAAAAATAAACATTCTCAAATAAAGATTTTTTATTTTTTATTATTCATTATTTTTTAGATAATGTTGATGCAACAAAAGATGAATGTATTTTTAGGGTTCTAAATGTGGGAGCATGAATGATGACGTAACACTGAGCACCGGGTGACATGGGAGGTAAAAAAAAAAGAAAGACGTTTTCTTACGTGACCCTGGTCGTCCAGCTCGTTGTTGGTGAGCTTGAGCTTGTCGAAGCTGACCACCTGCCTCATCCAGGTGTCTCCTGAAGCCAGAGAGTCTGGATGGATGTAAACCCGCGGCGGCACCGGGGAGTCCGCGTTTCCCGCCACCATCCACTTGGAGCTGTGGTACACGTACCTGCACGAAAAAAAAACACAAAAGAAACAACAACAACCGCAGCGTGAATGCCTGGATAACAACCCAACTACAACACGTTATTACTTTTATGTTTGGCTTGAAATAAAGACTGCTAAAGCTGAAATTTATTTATTTATTTCTTTTTAATATATTTCTATGTATCACCATTACCAAAACTATTTTCGTCTCCTTTTCGTATGCCTGCTTCTGATGCTTCTGGAAGCATCCGGTGTTAAGATTTGACGTGACGTTATCGACGCTCTGACGTTGGCCTCGTCACCTCACTGAGGTCAGTTCACGGTCGGTCTGGTTTTTATGACGCCTGCTCTTGAAACCCTTGAAAGACGTCAAGAGTTTGTTTCTCTCTGCCTAGAAAAAAACCCCCTAAACGTCGAGCTGCGTTGCTACAATACCGACTGCAAAAAAAAATAATCCAGTCCGCCGTTTCTCAAGTCCACTTAAAATATTCAACAAGGCCAACATAAAATAACCCACATGCAGTCACACGCTTGGCTGCGTAGTTTCAATTAAGCGTGGCCATAATATTTGATGATGTTGTGCACAAGGTTTTGGTACTGTGGGGAGTTCCACCCATTAAACAGCAGGAAGATGGGGAGGGGAAAAAGCCGAGTAATAAAAAAAAGAAAAAGTAAGTATTGTTAGTGTTACTTTTTCAAAAACATAGGAGTTCAGTTAGTTCCTTGGTGTGGAGAAAAATAACAAAAGAAGGAAGAACTGAAAGGACAAAGAAATTAGCGATAACGGTAGAGAGTGGAGCGAGGCTGACTAACGTGAAGGCTTGTCGAGAGAGAAACTCAGAGGTAAATAAAGCGAACGGCGGGGTAGCAGAAGTAAGAGGGAGGGGAAGGAGGAGAAGAATGGCAGAGTACGGCTGGAAATAAGTGCGGGAAAAGAGAGCGAGAGATTGAGGAGCACAGCTGTTTGCTTTTAGTTCTGGCCCTGAGCTCAGTTGAAAGTGTTTTATCTGCAGCGTCTCTGCCAAAGTCATCACTCACTCCTGAAACATGGACAAGACTCTCATTTGGGCCTTTTGTTATAGCCTTCGAAGTGCTGCACCACCCTGTTTAACACACACACACGAGAGGCAAAAATTATACATTCTGCCACAAGCAAAACCCACATATGTGTGTAAGAAGAAAACAAACGTCACACATGGCAGAAGATATTTCTGGTCCGGGACGGTGACACTCTCACCCCACACAAGCATATCAGAAATGGTCTTCCAAACATTTTCACTGCTGCCCATAAACTTTGTCACATTTCGTCACGATACGAACGTACATTCCAATGTATTTTATTGGGATTTCATGTGACAGAGCAAGACAAAGCAATGCATGATTGCGAAGTCGAAGGAAAACGGCAAATAGTTTTGAACAAAGAATGTACCAGGGATAAAGTTCTGAAAATATTTAAGCAGAGCAAAAACTTTAATGTGTTAAGTTTGATTGATGAATAAGGATTCACATGTTTCTGGTACATCCGTAAATCCAACGCACAAGTGACATCCGCAAGCAACAATGGATGACAGAGATGCTTCTGTCGTCGCACAGGGGGCTAATTTTTGCTTTAAAACAAACAAACAAACAAAAAAACTTATTGCATGTTGGAGAAGACTATCGTGCTAAAAGGAGTTAGCCTATCAGCAGAGCTAATCAAGACTATCTTTATAGCTTAGCTTTAGCTTGTATGGTGTTTTTTCTACACTGTATTGTTTTGTATGTTATTAATAATTTATATGTTCCTCTTTCTTATTAATGTCTCGTTTTTGCTGTACAGCTTAAAGTTTCCATTGTGGGACTAAGAAAGGTTTATCTTATCTTAAACTAGCATCTCAGTGCTAAACATGTAGCAACTAGCACGGACGTCCCTGATGCTAATGTTAGCGTCCTCATTTCTAAATAGGTTCTATGAATGATCTAGGGTTTCTGAACTACTCGAAAGATGAATAGGTATAATAGCACTTTGCTCCGATCTGATTGGTGAATAACCTGAATAACATTAAAAACAATAAATATCGTTATCATAAGTATCATATATTCAATAACTTAGCAGAAGAAAAAGGTCTTCTAATTGAAAATGTTGCTTATTTTGTTGACTTATACTTCAATTAATTAACTACAGACCGTCTAATTGACTCAACAGAAAGTCTGAATCGAATCCCACCACTCGAGTCGCACCACTGTAAATTAGCCCAGGCCTGGGCTAATTTAAGGCCCAGGCCTTTATGGCAGGGACCCTCAAATCCGGACCTGGAGGGCCGGAGTCCTGCAGGTTTCAGATGTGCCTCCACTTTCAACACACCTGAGCCAAGTAATGAGGCCATTAGCTGGACTCTGGAGAACTTGAATGCATGGTGAGGAGGTAGTTCAGCCATTTGATTGAGGTGTGTTGAACCGGGCACACATCTGAGAGCTGCAGGTCACCGAACCTCCAGGCCTGGATTTGACGATCCCGGCCCTCTGGACCCCTATCCCTGCCTCCCCCTGTTGACAGGACGTGCACTGACTGCTGACTCCACAAATCTGGCCTTAATGGGGGAACGGAACGAAGAAAGCAGTCGTTGAAAGAAAGTCGTAAAATGTCCGTACTGTAGCAAGAACATGGAACGAAGAGCTCGGCTCAGATGGGATCGAAACAAAGCGCAACATGGAATGTGTTGCATGACACTGAGCACACTGTTCCTATGGGGGAAAACTCGGTGGATGCATGGAAACTCAGGGAAGCTGTTTGGAGTTGATAGGTAGATGGATGGAGATAAATGTAGGGAAAATCACTCAAGAAAACCCTGTTAGAAGTTGCAAAATTGATCCAATCTTACAGGAATTGAGCCAGTTTTGCAAACGAGACAAATTCTGCCGCTACTGGAGCTATACGGCCAAAAAGACCTGCAGCTGTAGGTGCAGCGGATGGTGGTTTACAGGAAGTATCCAACGTGAACTCAGAACACACGTAGTCGTACTACATTTTAAAATAATTCATCATTTTCCTCTTACTTCACAAACAAAACTTTGTTTAGGTTTGTTGCAGAAACGCAAAATCTTGCCAAGTAGTTTTAGTCTAGTTTCTAGTCCAAATATCTTATTTCACGTGAAATATATAAAAACTAACAAAAGGTACATTTTCAGTAAGACATAGGGGCTTGTTTTAAGTCAATAGTTCCTTAATATTGAGGAAGAAGTGCTAGTTCTGGTTCCACTATCAGATTATTTCACTCATAACAACATTTTTCCCATTTTTCCAAAATAATTGACTTAAAACAATCTCCTATATCTTACCAAAAGGTTACTTATGAGTTAGTTTTGTCTTATTTCAAGTGTACTAAAATATTTGCATTATAGAAACTAGGCCAAAAATACTGGCTAATACAACAGAAAGTGGAAGAAAATCTACAGGTCTGAATACTTTTCCAAAGCACTCTATCTAGAAAATCAGTTAAGACGGTGCAACAACAAATTAAAGCAAACATTACGGACATGGTGGTGAGCAGGTTAAGTCCTGAAGATGCATCGTGGCAGCAGAGAAAAGTCAGACCAGTCGCTGTCTTTGTGATGTGCAAATTTTCTACACTTCTCTATCAACGTATACCAATGTACACTTTAAACCGCACAAATGTAAATATAAATGGATTGTAAACACGAGCTGCGCATAAAACATGCCTTATCTGCAACCCAGAGAGTCTGAGAGGCTCTCTGAGAGCAGACGGATTCTCTGTGAGTCCTGATAAAGTCTGTTTTTGTTTTTTACTTAATTTTTTTTTGCTATTTGCTGAGAGCAAATGGATGAAGTTGATAAAAGAGCAAACCTTTGGTTTATAAACCTGCACTATGTTCAAATTAATTACATGAGCCATGTCAGAATCATCTTCTCTAATAGTTTTTATCTGCATTGTGTTTTAATCAAAGAAAAATATTGCAGCAACTGTGCATTTTTAAAGACAAACAAACCTTAAAATCTGACTTTAAATCTGACTTTAAATCTAAATCTGACTTTAGATATGGTAAAGTTCTCCTCAAAAAGAAGTTTTGTGTATTCCCTTTAAGACTATAGCCAATGTAAATAAACATTTTTAAATACTATGCTACAAATAATGTTATTTCAATTGTAAATTTGATAATGAAGCATTTTGTGCAGGCAAATGTCTGCCTTAATGCATAAAGAGTCAAAGGTCACGAGAGAGATGGTGAGCCATTTGCTTTACAGCACACATTCATATTTCTGTCATAACGCACAAAAATAAGCAGTGCATGAATAAGTGTCTAAAAATTCAAATTCAAAAGTACTTTATTGACTCCAAAGGGGAAATGAAATGTTGCTGTAGCTCGCATTAACTCAAAAGTCTTCAAAAAGTTCTTGTAGACGCTGATGAGCTGTGGGCAGGAAGGATTTCCAGTAGCAGCCTGTGTTACAGCCAATTTGAAGAAGCCTCTGACTGAAGACACTGTATTTTTCTAAAGCAGTCAAAAAGCAACCTTGCGGGATATTAAATTAACTTTAGCAGACTTTGCTGTGCAGACAATGGTGGGATATACCTCATAGCTCTAATGAAGAGAAACACTGAATACTGAATTGTCACTGCATTCATTTCTCACAACATGGTTACTGAGTCAACTGAACTCTGTAACACACTGGGAGCGTCATGGTGACGTTTACATGAGATAGAACAGATTCCTTAATTAGTTGTAAAGAACATGTTTAAAAAGCTTCACTAGTTTGGATTATTTAAGAGAAAATAATAAGACGTTGGTTTAGTTGTTTGTTTTTCTTTTGCTAATCCGACGCCACCAGTGGGCATTGCACATCAAAGTTTTACTTTTCTAACTTCCTGCAGCACCTAGCTGCTGTACTTGTGTTTAAACAAGTACAGATTTCATTTCAGCTTTATTTTTTATTCCAGTTCTTATTTATGACTGATACATATACTATGTTTAGCATCTGTGTTGGGAAAAATGTGATTTCTCTCTAATTAAGATTCTCAATCTATAAAGTAGTTTATAGATAAGATTCAACTTTATCTGTCATTCAAACCGTGTACCGTTGTTATCTTGCGTTAAAGAATGAGCGTCAGCTTCTCGGCTGAAAGGAACTACAGATGTTTACAGCGGTGAGACTATAACCACTGGTGACCTCTTTTCGGATCAGTTTAGGGTTTTGAAAAATTGGGATCTACAATTTGTAAAAGGAAAAGAAGAAAAAAAATTACTTTGTAGTTAAAATTCAGTTTGGTTAAAATATGCAAAACTAATAATTTACTCAGATATCTGGACAGTAAAAAAAACAAAACTCTTTGCCATCAAGTTGTCACTGCAACGCCGCGATCTTCTCCGCGACCTTTGACCTTCACGCCCTCGCTCCCCCTTTCACAGACGCACAGACCTCAACAAAGGGTGCCAGGCGTTCCTGTAATTTCCTGTTTGGAGCGCTGTTTAGGGTTACGCTCGGCGTAGCAGGGAAAGTGTTAAGGAACGAGGAAACTCAAGCCCCCCAAACGGGACTGGAAATCTGATTAGACCTCTCGCTTTCATCTTTCATAAATCCGCCATCTGGCACCGGCACGATCAATAAAGATTGGACTTTATGTGACACTCTTACTGGACAGATGGAGATGAGAGAAGTGGAGGGGGAAGGAGGGCAAGCTTTACGACTTCTCAGCCAACACCAAACCATACAGCTGACAAAACTAAACTGAAATGCGCACTCAGATTCTCTCCCTATATTACATTACCACATACACAAACACACACACACACATGTGGCTCTAAGAAGTAATTGCTAAACGCGCGTGTTTGCAACACGGTTAGGCTGGCATACGCGAGATCGGCCTGTATATTGAGTTACTGCACTGACAGAGAGAGCATCCTGGGCTGAATGTTTGGCTCGGGCTCATAAAAAAAAAAAGAAAACAAGGTCAAAAAGTTTTGAGAGAGCAAATGTGTCCTCTCAGATTTCCGTACAAATGAAGACCAACAACCGTCGATATGTTTCGGCTTTCACTTCTCGCTCTCAGAGCATTCTTGGTCACCGCTGACGTGACTAATACGAGAATCATGTTTAAGTCGGACCTTTGGTTTGGGGTTCAGACCGGGCCAGGCCTCTGGAGGCCTTAATGTTGGCCTGTAAGCACAGGTAGTACAAATGTAACAAATAATATCCAGAAATAAGAGATTGACACAAACTGGATGGAGGGTTAGGTTAAAATCAAATTTTGTTGATAATTTGGATGGTATGAATGTTCTGGTAAACTCTGAAAGAGATCTATTCTTGGGAACAAAAACAAAATCGCTGCGATTTTTTTTGAAGAGTTCTTTTATTTTTCTTTAAATTCTTGAGCTGGGGTCATTGTGACTAATTTCAGCTTTATAATTCCCTTCATACTCAAACTGGTTATATATATTTTTTAAAGCTTTGTAAAAATGAAGGTTTTAAAGCGGTGAGTGGTTTACTTGCGGCACAGTTTGCCCTCACAGGCGCAGTGCTGTTTTTCATTTGTAAATGTGTCTTTAATGTGAGTGTGTGCATTCATTTTCATAACTAATGCAGCTGTGACTCCGGACTCTCCCAACAGGAAAACGTCAACTAGAAACATGGAAAACTCAACTTCCAAGCACAAACAGAACGCACCATTGACAATATTAAGCTGTTGAAATATATTGAGTATAAAATTTGAGGTTTTGGTGTTTTAGAAATCAAATTGTTGTAAATGTGTTAGTAGTTTGGATTATCTCTTGTAACTCACCCTCTGGTAACCTCCATGTTAGACACTGGCCACTTTAACCAACTTTTCAAGCTGAAAACTTAACTTAGCATGTTGGGTCAAATCTATAATGAATCCTGTTTTGCTAAATTGACTCTTGGATCGGTTCATGTGTCTTTAAGATAGCATCTTTAATAATGATGAGAGACTTTCCAGAGATTGTGCATAGCAACAGAGAGTAAGATCCTGAAGAGCTGTAAGTGCGTTTCCAAACCAAATAGATGAGTTATGAAATGCTTTGCTACACACAGGAATCGAGGCACTAAAATCACTGACATTAAACATTCCCAAGCAAGTTGTTCAGCATAAGTAATCACTGCAATGTAAGCTTTTGATGAGCGGTACCATGAGGCGCTGCTGAAGAGGGGCAAGCGGCACTGTGCAAAGCGGGACCGATCCCACTAAAGCCCCACATTTCCAGACGGCAAACTCCCAGGCACTGTGAGACACACCAGTGACAGAGGCCGGCCGGGTTTGCAAAGCCGTGTGGTAAATTCCCCAGCCTGGAAGAAAATCCTATTTAATTTTACAAGACCTTTCTGGCCTCTAAAAATCCTCCATGATGTCTTGGTTTGCTGGTGGGAGACGGTGCAGAGCGGAACGCCTACAGAACGCTCCGGTGGAAACTTTGTGGGGTTTTTTTGTTTTTAAGGTCAAATTGAATGATCTGATTGTAACAGTGAGATTATTAGAATCTGTCGTGTTTTTTTTTTTTTTTATGGACGTTTTCATTTCTGCTTGATAAGTCTGGTGTAAATAAATCTGCTCTGCAGATGGGAGGAGATGGCGGATCTTTGTCTCATGTTGCCTTTAATAAATTTTACTCTCGCACAGCAACACATTTAAACTGACCTGCTTTAATCCCATCACTAAAGTTTCATCTCAGACATGCAGCAGACGTCTAATACGCTGCTTCTTTTCCTTCATCTTTTAATTTCTTTTAAGCCTTTTTTCTGTTCAGTTTCAAGCCAAAGTTTTAAACATCTTTTAACTCCTTGAGTTATCAAAGCAAATATGGGAATGTTAGCAGTGATGCATCAATCCATGTGTTAGAGATCAGATTCAAGTAGTTTTGTCCTGACTGGTGAATGCCTGGTCGAACAGTAAAAGAAAAAAAAAATTTTATTCATTAAACACATGAAAGCTACAAATTCCCAACATTTTGGGGACTGTAAACACATTGACCTCCAGGATTTCCTTTAATGTTGTTTTTAATAAAAATGAAAGTTTTGTCCGATTCTTTAAAAGTTTTGAAGACTTGTCATTCCTTGATTTTTTTCTGGTGGATTTAAATCTACTAACTCCATCAAAGAACCTGAAGAATGTAGTTTAGTTTTTTGTTTGTTTGTTTGTTTTGGTCTGTTACAATACATAACTATAAAAATTTGAGTCTTGTGAGTAAGATTTAATCACGGACTTAACATCAACTATCAACTTTAAAATCTAAACGTATGAAACTTTACGAAAAGAGATCAGAGTCTGGCTTGGAAATCTCCCCTAGTGATGTTAATATTCAACATATTCCCTTCACTTTTGCCCAGAGTTGTTTGACCTCTGTCCACTTTTTGCATATGTGGCGGGCCTGCGTGCCAGTGGTGTTTGCAATCATAGTTAAGATTAACTAAAAAAAAAAAAAAATAAATTAGCTTATCGGTTTTATATATTAAGAGCATAGTACTGTGTTCTAATAAAGTTAACAGAACTGTTTAAAATGTCATTAAAATTTAGAAAGCATTTTCCATCATGTTCTACATTTAAAACTGTTATATGGTAAGATCTTCAGATTACTGCAAAATTTGGTGAATTTATTTATTTATTGTCATTTTTAAAGGGGCAGTATTGTGTAAAATCAATTTTTTTTTAGCTTTCCATCATGTTATAATGTCATTTCCTCATCAGAAACATTCCTGGAGTGTTGCCTTGATTCTTTCACACGTTTGATAAATCCTTTAATCTCCCTGGCAACCATTCAGCTGTTCAAAACATCTGGGTGGACTTAGCCCCGCCTTAGAGGACAAAGCTCCTCCTCTGAGCTGCAGTTTCCAAACTTCCGTAATGGAACTCCCTCCCCACTCAGCTCCTTCAGACTAGCCAGCAGCAATTAGCAAACAGTCCATCACAGGGCAACACAGAGACGCACAAACAATCACACCGTTTGGCCTTTTACAGAGATGGTGGAGTACCCAGAGAGAACCTGAACATCCAAAATCAACGCAGGCCAGGATTTTAAACCAGAACTTTCTTCCTGCAAGACAACCATTGCGATTTCAAAATCACAATGGTTCCTTTAAGCTGATTTATTTTCAAAGTGTCAAATTGTGCAATCATACAGTCAGTGGAAGCACAGCAAGTCAACAGTGTAAAGATATACAGAGGTTTTAAAATGTATTCATTTAAAACCACTTACATTTCCCATCATGCCAATAAGATGCAAGAGATAGTCCTGGAGTTAATTCACATGTGGCTGTTGCTGCACACTGTTGACCAGCTGGCTGAAAAAAGGCCGCCACACTTCTACTGTCACTTACGAGAAAGACCAATCAAGCTTTTTTTGTAAATATTTAATCTTGAATAAAACGGAAACAACAGGAACTCCTCGATGTTTTAAAACTAAAAGCTGCGAGGAGCGTGTTTCTATGGTAACCGACTACAGAGCTAAGCTAACAACCTGATTCACTGAGCAGTTAAAGCCAGATCTTCATACTTTATGTATGTTATGTGCTTGTGTCCATGCATCACAATGGCAATCGGTGCATTTGTGTAATAAATTCATTAGTAGCAGGAGTAATTACTGCCTTTCTGGTCATATGTCACATTTTTATGAAATACCATAACACCATAAAAGTGGATTGAAAATCTCACTCCTTCTCATGTATAACAGAGGTAAACATGGGTTCATTTCAGCCTTGTTTTTTTACAGATCCAGTTGATTTCAACTCTTTCAATTCTTTTTCTGAATGTAGATCTGAGCAAAGAAAATGAATTTATTTGCTTAGGGTTGGAGTTGGAGTTAGGCTTCCTGACATTTCAAGACTGCCTTCTTTTTGAACGGTGTGTATTCTCGTCTTTCCCCTTTTTGAAGACTGACTACGAGAAACGGAGCTCCAGGTTGCATCATATTATAAATCAGGGAAACAGAAGGTCTTTGATTACTAATCAAAGTTAATTGAAGTAAATAAGAATTGATTTGGTTGCTTTTAGGAATTGTTAGCTGTTCGAATAGTTGAATTTTAAAGTAAACAGAATGTTTCACATTTTCTTTTCTTCCCAAAAGTTGGATTTTGTTTTTCCTAATAGTGCACCACCGTTGTTAAGGTTTTCTGTATTCGCTTTGTGTTTTTGTTTTGTCCAACGGATGCCAAGAAATGTGAAAGTGGCTCTAAATATCAAATTGGTTCATATGTGTCAGCGTCCTGCAGCATCTCAAAGGAGCCTCACACTTCTCTCAGCCTCTTCATACAATCGATCACCTCTGCCTCTCGGCTCCATAGCAACGGCCTTCTGCTTTCTTTCGTCCTGCTCTCTCTTTTCCTCCAAATCCCGACTTTTGCAGTGATGCATGTTGGGAGTTATGCTGTTTGCAGGCAGCCGCTGCTGGCTCTGCCGCTCTTCTCCGTGGGATGATGATGATGATGAATACATTTCAATCTTCCCGTCCCTGGCTCTGACTTCAGGGAGAGGCGCTGTGAGCCAGGATATCGGTCTTATAGCTTATCCAGAGCGATCCATCACACACACACACACATGCAAACACACACACTCTCTCTCTCTTTCACTCTTAGAGTCCAAATGATCATGGTGACTTTTTTCTCTCTTTTCCTCATAGTGGCATGAGGGACAAAAAGACTAACTTGTACTATCTTTGTTTAATCCAAATAACGTTCCGAATAACCGACATGACAAACGGTCCAAATGAGACGTGCACAACAACGAGGGGCAGCGAGTGTTCGCCAAGGACTGGTGTTTTGAAACCTGTCCAGGAAAAAGATGTGCGTTTAATAAAACCAAAAGGCTAAGCTGACTAACAGACTGGAGCTGACCTGATTTCCTGCTGATCAGCTGCATCTGTAGCTCGGATGTTGTTTTGTTTTGTTTTGTTTTTTTTCTTCTTCTTTTTTTTTGGTTTTGCGTGCAGTTTTATTTTCGCCGTAGCCAAAAAGCAGGTGTGACAACATTAGGACCGTCGTGGGAATCCACATTTATGTCTCCGGGCTTCAGAGAAATAAACACCCCCACCCTCCTGGACCCTGTTCGGTGAAGCAGTTGTTCTGCTCGGGAAAACTCTGGATTTATGAATTGAAATGTCAAGCATCGTAAATAACAACGACCAGATTTAATGACAGGTTTAGCGCTGAGAGCTTGCTGCTGTTTTGGAGGATGCTCAGCAGCTCTCAGTTGTGTGTGGGGGTGTGTGTGTGTAAGTGTGTGTGTGTAGGAGGAGGAGGGCACCTGTATCTCTTGTTGTCCACTGGCACGATGTCCATCGCGATGTAGTACTGCTGGTGCGGGTCCAGGCCAGCGATTTTTACCCTCATGGCCGGAAACATCCTCCTGATTGGGGACGAAAAGCAACAAAGACGTCACTGACCTGAAGACAACATGAAACTAGAAATCAGAAATTGACATAAAAACAGTTGCAAAAACCAAAAACACCTGCTAAGAATCAATTCAAATCTTTTTCTTTTATTTTATCCCTAAAGGTAAATAAATGCTGTAACTCAAAGCATTTAAAGGATTTCCAATAGCAGTTAGTTTTACAACCAGGGCCGGTCCAAGCTTTTTTGGGGGCCCTGAGCAGCTTTTTGGGGGGGCTAAGCGAGGGCCCATACCAACATGTCAAGACCAAATAATTTATCATTCCTAAGCAAGTCTATGTATGTAACACACTGACTGTCATTTTAATCGTTTGTAATTAGCATACATTATATCACTGCCATTATTATTATTGATTTTAACCTTACAGGAGTAACAAAGTAAAAAAAAAAACATCTGGATCATTTTGAAAATGCAGGGTAGTAACATTTAATGCATGTTAGTTGGCATTTTATTTGAACTATTTGAAAGTAACATCAGTTGAATGTCAGTTCATTTTAAATATCGTACATTTCCCCAGCAGTGGCAGCAGCCATCAATAGGAAGAGATGAATCGTTATTATTTATTTAAAAAAAAACAACTCAGAAATAGTTTTTTCATGTGTAACAGCATTTAGTTTGTAATATTCAATGTTATTTAAAAATATTTCTGTATTATGCTAGTTTGGTGCCCTTAGGGAACCCCTAGTAACGTGCCGCTTAGCTCGCATTGCGTTGGGCCGGCCCTGCTTACAACAAATATGTAGAGGCTTCTGGCTGAAGTCTGTTGCTATTTGTGACTGTCATGACATGCTAACAGCTCCAGCCAGGCAGCAGAGACGATACTCCACAGCAGCATGTTATGGATGGCGGCAACGTTTGTTGACCAGAGCTGCTGATCCACCTCAGTTGCTTTAGCTGCTCCAGTTGAAATGGAAGAGATGGTTTGAATGTCTTCCTGTCTCCTCTCTCTGCTGTTTGGTCCTGCCTCCTTTTCAACTCCTCTGGCGCGGAAGTTAAATCCAACGTCTGTCAGATGCAAACAGAGCTAAATTTGTTGTCCTTCTCCACGTAAGTTGCTATTGCTCCTCCCAAACTGGAAGGTGCCTGAAAAGTTTTACATTTTGCCCAAACAAAAATACATTTTGATCTACAAGATTATTTTGTATTTGTTGGTGTATTTTTTATGTTATTTTATTTGATTTTTTAGAAATGTCTTATTTTTTTCATACAAACAAAATTTAATAAAATAGTTGACCAATCGGAGATTTTGTGGACAATTTCTGGTCATCGATTTTGTAAATCTCTGATTCCCTTTAAGCTAAAATCAACTAAGGAATACTTTCTTTTGTAATTTCTGATAAAATTTTACATTACAAAAAGATTTTCTAATAATAGTAATATAATTAAAGTTCTAATAGTAAAGTAAAAACTCCTGAACTGCCCGTCTCTATCACTCAAATCTAAAAAAAAAATATTTAGTAAAAACCTCCATGTTACTGGACCATCATGTTTATACAGATAAAAAGATTCAGCATATATCAGCTGTGTCAAGTTAAGATCTGAGGAGAAAAAGCTTTAAATCTATTTTTATGTGTTAGATTGATTAATCTGAAGGAGGTTTTTGTTTAATTATGAGTTATTCATATTTGGACCAGGAGCAGAATCAACCTTAGTTCACCAGAGAGCAGTCTGTGTTACACAGCTCTGCAGATTTGAACAGGATTTCAATAATAATATTTTATCCTGTCATTAGATTCTCAGTTTATCTTGAAGCGTTAGTTTGAAAAGGAATGATTTTAGTTTGTAATATTTATTTATGATGGTGGGGAGGAGGAGGGCTGTATGTTGTTTTTTTTCTTCTTTTTTTGCAAACATAAAATTGTGTAATGACCTAACTGATGAAAAGTTATGACAGACAGACAGACAGACAGACAGACAGACAGACAGACAGACAGACAGACAGACAGACAGATAGATTCAGACTTGAAACTTTCACTCAGTTACAAAAGTTTTTGCTACACACATAAAAATAAAATCAATGCTCACTATAACAATTAAAAATTTAAATTAAAAATGTAAAAATTAATATTAAATCTATGCCTGAATAACTGGTTGCTAAAAGTAAGACAGTCAAATTTCATTCATCAGCGGTTCAAGAGTTAACTGTGAAACAAGTTGTGCTCAATGCAGAACGCAAACACGATATGTTGAAAGAAAGAAAGATAGAAAAAAAGAAAGATGGCGGTGGGCCCCCTTCTTCTTCTGCTTGGGGCCTCATTTATTCCCGGTGCGGCTCTGCTATTTACGTTCCATTTTACGTTCAATTTTTTAATATCTGCTCAAATATAAAGCAACAAATTCATATTGTGGCTCGGGATTGTAAACAGTGATGACGTCACGGATGAGCTGCTGCACCAGAAGGGAAACCGGGTTTAAAACAAACAGCGTCCAGAGGAGGACAGTTCATCTGAACTGCGGCGTTTTCCCCTCTTTTCATTTAAAACTCGTAAATCGAGGCCTCCCTAACGAGAGAAAGAATTAAGTTTCCACCTCTCTCTCTCTCTCTCTCTTTCTCTCTCTCCTCTGGATTTATGGCCTTATTACGAGCAGGCCGTGAAATGCGCACGGCGACGGCCGTGTCCGCCTCATTCACTCTGCTTCAGCGCAAACTGATTGCTGCGCTATTTATGAGCTGATTACCAATTTAATCCTAATTTATTCCAGCAGCCGAGGGCAGCTCGTGTATTTGCAGCGGAGGGAGAAGCCGAGCCATAATTTAACCCTGAAGGACTGCAGCAGTAGAGGAAGGAACCACTTTGGTCCAGACGAGACACACACACAAAGAAACACCGCCTCGAAACTGTTTGGGAGCATAAAAAATAAAATAAAATGAAATTTATTGGTTTAGAGTCATAGACTCCCCTGTGATTATTACACAGAGAGCTGATGTATATTTGCTTGCGAGGATGAATAAATGTTGCTTATGAAAGAATCTTAGTCTTTTTTCAGGAATATGAAGCGCAGAAAATGTTAGAATAGGAAGCTAAAATTAAATGTTTTAAACGTTTTTTATTTTTTTAGTAACAACAATAATAATCTGAAATTATTTTAATCTAATTGAATTTTCCTGATATTTCTTTAGTTATAATTAAAAATAATAAAAACATGTCAATGAAACGTCACTTCTTTTTTTTTTTTTTTACTGCCTTAATATGCCAAAGTTTCTACCCAAACATTTTTTCTTCCTCTCGTGCAAAAGATATAAAGATACGTCAGAAATTGATGAGTTAGTGCGCGTGCCGGTCGGAAAAGCTGAGCGCGAGGTCCTTCCTGCAGGACACCGCAGGTCAACTCCTCTTCCTACTCGGTTTTTTGTTGTTGTTGTTTTCTTGGTCCGTGCGCTTCTAATGAGCGCGATCCCCACCCCGGAGCACGAAACAGAGGGGATTAATGAAAAGCAGCTCGTGCTGCGCTCCGACTTTAACCTGCGGCGCGCGAGAAGGCCCGAGCCGAGCCGAGCCGAGCCGAGCCGAGAAGGTGCGACCTGCACGTGCAACACATTAGCACCCAGTGGCAGCACAACGAGCGCGTGAGCGCCTGACGGAGACCCGCGCGCACCTGAAGAAAAAAAGTTTTATATATATATATATATATATATATATATATATAGGACACTAAGAAGTCGTCGGGATTTTATGTTGGCAAAAAAGAGCAGTGATGAGAATTTAATAGTTTATAGATTATTAGGATTATCTATAAACATTACAAACTAAAAAACAACAACAATCTATTCATTGACTTTAATATATATCCACGATAGATTTATATGATATTTTAAGAACAGCATTCCATTTTTCAAAGTAAAAGCTCTCCAGACGGTCTTTTAAAGCTTCTCCTATTAGAGTCCCTCCACAGTGTTGTGTTGTTCTTGCTTTCCACAACAATCTGAGGTGATAACCAGAAGAGGAGTCACTGAATTACCTCTAAATAGCTGTGTGCTTTCACAAACAGAATGATGGCCTGGTCGATTTCTGATGGTGTCACAGATCTTCTCTGTCTTATTATCCAGCTCTTATCTCTGGAGTCTGACTGATAAAATAACACACCAAGACATCATCCAGCTACTTTTTCGAAAACTGCTTACAGCGTTAGGAACATATAGGCAACTGACAAGTAACTTTTTTCTTTTTCTTTTTAAATTGCATTTTGGCACTTCACAGTTGTTGCAACCTTCATCCTCCCTACATCAGAAGCTGCCTCTGCAAACCTGTCTGCATCTTTTCTGTATTTCAAACAATCCATTGTCAAAAAAGAGCAATCCATCAGACAGAACAATCTTTTTTTAAATGACGGTCTTGTGTAGTCTGTATTTAGACTTTGGCTCCTTTTTTTTTGGTCCAAGACTTTACCCAAAATAAGTAAAAGTATCAATATAAATCACAACAAATGCTCCAAACGCCTCACTGAGACCTAAAACACACTGAGTGGATGGAAGGATGATGAAGGTTGATACAGATACAGGCCATGTACCATTTAAATGAAAACTCCATCCTTTAACACACTAACTACTTTATTCCTGCTAAAGTTTAAAAAATGACAAAATCAAAGGAAGTCACTCAACTTTTTTGTTAGAAGTGAGTCTAGGAAGATAACTACATATACCTGGGCCTGAATCGATAAATCAATAAATCAGTTAATCGCATCATAAATCAAAACGAGCTCAATAATCTCCATTTGAACGATTAGTAGTTTTTCTCATTTGTCTCTCTTTCTACCAAAAACTTGATGACAAAAGTCTTCATTCTGGTGCTTTGGTCTCACCTGGACCCTTTTTGACGGGTCATTTTGTTTTTAGAGACTTCATAATTCATTTTATTTGTTATTTCTGTTGTTTTCTTTATTTATTTTGGATATTTAAAATGTCTTCCAGTTCCAGTGCTAAATGCTAGTTAGAATTTAAACTTCATTGATCTTTGAGAATGTGTTATTGCACTATTATGCCGTTACCATTACATTACTTGAAAACGGTCTCAAAACAACAACATAATCATTTATCGCGATAAGTTCTGGGGATAACTTATCGTCCAGCAACATCTGTTATCGCGACAGGCCTAGTTGACCGCTTCAACGCCGGGCTGGACCTCAAATGTCCCAGGAGCCTAGCAACAGCCCAGTCTGTGCCTCAGTCAGCAGCTGAGCCCACCACCTACCTGCCGGCCTTGGTGATGATCATCTCCGTGCCGATGTCGTGGAAACGCTTCCAGAGGTCGGCGCACTGCAGTTCCACCTGGATCTCCTCCATGGAGGCCGAGGGCGAGGCGTCGCAGGCGCCCGGGGCCAGGTCGGCGGGCGAGCCGAAGGAGCACGACGTCCTCTCGGCCAGACCCTCTCCATCCGAGCCGGGGCTGGCCTCTGAGTCTGGAAGGGGGCGAAAAGCGGAGGGGGGAGAGAGAGAGTGATGAGGAAGGCGGCTGTGGATTAATGTGCGCTGCAGCGTTCCTCCTGTGAGTCTTCGCTCGTCTGCAGGCCGGGCTTGGCTTGCCGTCTCGTGGAGACAGAAGCGGGACAAAAGCTGTGTGAAGCTTCTGCAGAGCTACGGAGAAAGACTGTTGCGCTCTCTTTTTTTTTTTTCTGGCCAGGCAAACGACTATTCCAATGAAAAACGTCTGGGATATGAAATTTCCCATAAAGTGATCATTGACAGAAAAGATGAATTCACAAAAATAATCAAAAGGTTAAATCAGATATTTTAAAAAAGCTTTTTTTTTTTTAGAGACAAACCCACACTGCAAAACACAAAATATTACCAAGTATTTTTATTTTAGCTTCTAGTGCAAATATCCTAATACACTTGAAATAAGACAAAACCTTTCATCAAAATAAAGGAGCTTGTTTTAATTCCTAAATATTGACATAAAAGTACTAAAGTACTAGTTGCACTGTCAAATTATGTCATGTATAACATCGGAAAATGTTCTGTTATGGGTTAAATAATCTACTTGTACTTTTGTATCAATATTAAAGTATTATTTACTGAAAACAAGCTCCTATCTCGATTAACAGTTACTTGTAAAGCTTGTTTTAACTCAATAATTTCTTAATCTTCATGAAAAAGTAATAGATCCATTTGCAGATTATTTCACATGGGAAAAATGCTTAGTTATAAATTAAATAATCCAATATAATCAATATATATTTAGGAATTATTGACTTAAAACAAGCTCCTATGTCTTGCTGAAAACGTGCTTATAAATTAGTTTTGTCTTATTTCAAGTGGACTAAGATATTTGCACTAGAAACTAGACCAAAATACTTGGTTAGTTGTCGTGTTTTTTGCAGTGCACAGGAGAATTTTCAGCCCAGTTTGTGATCCTGAAGAACAGGAAAGTCATCAATTACATCAGAAAAATAAATAAATTTAGAGAAAATTCCAAATTTTTAACACTATTTCTAAATTGTATCATTAAACGCCTTCCTGTAACAAGACTCACTTTATTAGACAGCAGATGTTCATTGCATCTGGTTACAATAGACTGAAAAAGCGTGATATTTCAATAATGTTTCATGTCTCAGTTACAAGGCAGGTCTTCATTTGTGTCTCTTTGTATTTTGGACGACAATCCAGAAACGTTTCTAAAGGAAATATTGAAGTAGCTGGTCATGGTTGTGTTGCTGTGGGAAACCCAGCGGATGTGTCTGCTGTCACGGAGGGAAACTTCTCAGTCTTTGCGCTTGTAAACGGCTGAATCTCATAACCGCATCCTTCATTTACATGTTTTTCATTTTCATGCATTTACTCTCAGAGATGGATCTAATTAAAAGTCAGGCTGGCTTTCCTCCTGCACATGAGCAGTCGCATGCAAATGGCAGCGGGCCGAACACGCGACCTTGAGGTCACCCAGTGCTGAATTACGTCTTGCTTTTAGGATTGGGTCACCTCTGAACTCTGAGAGTTAACAAAGTTCATATCCTCTTCGTTTTGAACGAGAAAATAATGTGCACTTTATCCTCGGAAATAGAAAAAAAAATAAATTACAAGTTTTGTAAAAATTGTTTTGAATTAGATGAGAAAATGTATTAATCTTGGCAATCACTGAGTGTTTAAAACTGTTTACTCTCACCATAAATGCACGCTCAAATATTAGATATCCCAAAATACACCCAGACCCCTGCCACCGCCGCAGAGTGAAGCGTCTGTATGCGCTTATTTAGATTTGAAAATCTCTCGGGGGGGATGAATCCCAGAATGCCTCGTGATTTTTCCAGCTGGGGCATCAAAACCTTTCCGTGCGCATGATATCCTCGCTTGACCGCCGTGCGCTTCATCTCGTTTCACTTTTCAGAGAAAATCTTTTACAACGACCTCGCTCGCAGCCCCAGCGCCACCCAGGAAAAAAAAGAACGAGAAAAAAAAAAAGGGAGAAAAGTGCAATAATGTATTATTTATTGCTGGTCCTGACACACCGAGGTTGGCTTGGCAGTGCCGGAGGAAGGAGGAGGGTGCGAGGGGGGACTAGCACAAATACGCTTATGCAAATGCAAGGAGCTGAGAGAGAGAGAGAGAGAGAGAGAGAGAGAGAGAAAGAGCGAGACTGGACAGCGTCCCGGGCGAAACCGCCGCAGAGCAGCCAAGCCCGCTGGAAAGGAGAGAAGGAAGGAAGAAATGGGGGAGATGAAGATGAGGGAGAGAAAGACAAGAAGGCGAGGAGCGGTGAGGGGCGTAATGAACCCTGAGAGACAGCAGGAGAGGGGAGTCTTTCCATCATCCTTCCAGTGTCACTGCAGCCAGGGAGGACTGTCGCACATGATTAGTGTCCGCTTCTCTCCTTTAACTGTTCACACTCAGGCAGATAGGCACTCAGCCGCCCCCACTTCCCCCCCTCACACTTTGTAAACACATTCTGCTCGGGTAAAAGACGACAGGCCCGGTGGCGGCTCCGATTCCCACCGGGCCCCAGGGCCTACCGCAGGGATGAGCTCGTTACGACACGCTCGTCCAACAAACGGTCGCGCTTCGAAAGATTTATTTTTTTTTTTTTTTGTAAATGTAGCAACACCAAAACTATTGGACAGTAAGTGCAAACCCACATAATTGTGCAAAGTGATTTTGGTCTAGTTTGTAGTGTAAATATCTGAGCACACTTGAAATAAGATAAAAACTAACTCAAAAGTAACTTTTCAGCAAGATATAAGAGATTGCGTTAAGGCAATAATTCCTTAATGTTGGTGAAGAAGAACTAGTTTCACTGGCAGATTAAAAATTCCACGTTTTAAGTGAAATAATCTGCCTTAGGTACTAGTACTTTTTTAATCAATATTAAGGAATTATTGACTTAAAACTAGCTGAAAAGTTTATTTTTTTCCATATTAACATTTTATTTCCAGGTAACAGATTAAATGAAGGTGTTAAATTTATTTATTCTAGTACAGCTAACAGATTGGCATATCTTTTTTTTTATTATTATTTGCTTTCAGCTGACAAAATGCAATATGTAGAACCTGTTGAAAAATGAAAAAACATTTTAAGTCAATATAACGTTAAGAGATGGGAAAACTGTGGTTTTTAATTGAATCTCGTTCATTAAATCCTGAAAGAAAAATTGAAACTGTGATATTTCAAAACTCCAAAGAGCAATAAAGGATCATTAGGATATAATAATCAGTTTGGGACCTTAAACTGATCATATACAGTGACATAATCCAACAGTTTGACTTAAAAATTACATTTTAGAATTTAACTCTTCAGGGGAAAAAAGAAAAAAAAACATGTCACAAACAAGAGGCTTAAATTAATAAACCTTAGACTGTTAAAATAGAACTACACTATATTTTTGCTGTTTTAACTGTAAAGTGACTGTTCATGGCAGTTCCTCAGGGTTGAAGCAATAGGCTGGTGTCCCTGGAGATTTCATATCGGTGAAACTGACATGTTGCATAGAGTATGACCCGTTTATAGCATGGTGCTGCAGGCTTCCATTGTATTCTTGTGAAATCCACACATAGAACCAGTGACATGAGTTGCAACAATCATTTATATGTGTTGTATTTAAGCCATAAATCAATTAATCGCATGATAAATCGTAACAAGCTCATTAATTTCCATTTGGGTAATTTATCATTTTTTCTTTTCTCTCTGTCTACCAAAATCCAGACGTCAAAAGTTTTCAGTCTGCTGCTTTGGTCTCCACTAGTCCCTTTTTTTTTTAAGGATAATTTTGTTTGCAAAGACTCCATAATTCGTTTTCTTTGAAGTTTCAGTTGTTTTGTTTATTTATTTTTGGATATTTGGAATGTCTTCCAGTTCCAGTGTTTAAATATTCATTAGAATTTTATGTGGACGGATCTTTGGGAATGCGTTCTTACGTTATTTCTGCCGCTGTCGATAGATTAATTAAAAATGCTCTCAAAACAGCGATATCATCGTGTAGCGCAATACCTTCTGGGACAATTCATCACCCAGAAAATGTGTTATCGTGACAGGTTCAGCTGTCAGTACTTTGCTTTAACTCTAGTTTTACTTTACAACTTAAACACCAGAGCTACTGGCTAAATTGTGTGTTTACAGTTTCCACGATAAACAATATGCAGTTTGGTTTAGTTTCTGCCTCCTTTATTTTAAAACTTTAAATAGATTAGATTGTTGGAAAAATTTTGGCTTGAAAAACAGTAAAAAAAAAAAAAAAAAGTGCATTTGTGGTTAAAAGAAATAGAGGCTTCAGGGGAATCAGCTGCACTGCAGAGACTGAATGAAGGGATAATACTAACAATAATCCATCAAACTTATGCAGAGCTTTTTAGTACGCTCAAAGACACTGTCATCAGGCTGGAGGACCCGTCCTCTGACACTCAGCAGCCACACACACACACACACACACACGTCAGCACGGCTGCAGGTCTGATCTGAAATCAGCTCATTTTCACTTCTCTATCACTCAGCGCCCAGTTTTCAGCTTAGCTTTCTGAAAAGATGCTTTCTTATTAACGAGAGGAAATTTGCCGTTCGTTTCTCTCTGTCACAAACACACACACACACACGCATTACCTCACACACACACTTTGATCGTTCTGTTCTTGACCTCCATAAAAACACCCAGCGTGAACCGGCTTGGTGCTGCACGTCATTCTGACCTCCGACTTCACATTTAGACACATTGGTATCAGCTAGAGACGCGCTGAACGCTGGACAGCTTTATGTGTCGTTCAGCAGGAAATAGGAGCTCCTTTTAAGTCAATAACTCCTCAATATTCATCAAAAGGTTCTAGTTTCATTTGCAGACTACTTCACGTACAACATGGGAAAAATGCTTAATTATAAATGAAGCAATCTTCCAGTGGAACTAGTGCTTTTTCCATTATATATTAAGGAATAATTAACTTAAAACAAGCTGCTATATCTTGCTGAAAAGTTGCTTATGAGTTAGTTTTGTCTTATTTCAAGGGCATTAAGATTTTTGCAGTAGAAAATTTATCAAAAATACTCTGTAAGATCTTTTTTTTTATTTTGGCACTTGTGTCTTAAAATAGCCACAGTTTCATTGTTGCTATAGTTTCAAAAGTAACGCATTAAAAATGGGACATTGTTAACCTTCACACAGACACTGAAGGTCAGGCCGAGTCAGCTTCATCAAGCCGGACGACTTTACGGACACATTCGGACACCTTGACGCCTCCTCACCTCTCAGCTTGTCAACAAAAATGTCACTTTGTGCAGAAGGAAGGCAACCAGGTTGACGTCTACTCAGCAACGTTTCATCTGATGAAATATGTTTATGTCTAACATGATTTTTACACATAACTAGAGCTTTAACATTTGCTGTTCAAATTAACCAAGGAAATACAACATGCAGAATATACACAAATCAGGTGTTTTCAACTCTTCCCATGTTTTGCTCGTATGAAAACAAGCGCAAACAGGTCATAAATAAATTATCAAAGTTCATTGCTTAATTGCAAACTCTTCCCAGAAACAGTGAAAGTAAACTGACCATAAATAGGAGGAATAAAACAAGTCATGCTTCGTCTGAAAGTGAAAGACGTGCAGCTGTCTAACTCGGGGTTACGATTAAATCTTGGACGCTGGAGTTCATTATTATGAAGCCCACACATCCGCACATTTCCACCCAAACATTTTGAATATTTACACATGCACATCCCGTCATGTTTACAGTTTTAATCACAAGTTAAAAGCAGGAGGAAACGGGTTCACCATTCATATTCCGAAATCAGTGAAGCCGTCTTCGGGTTCCAGTTTATTCTCTTTGGCGTTTGCGTGATTTTCGGACGCAGCTTGTGGCCCTTATGATTATTATTTTTTTTGGGGGGGAGGCTGATTTTATAGGATAATTATCTGAATTTAAAGGCGTCTGGGTGAGCTGAACGCATATGAAATACATATGCGTATGCAGTGGAGGCTGAATGTATACACTTATGATCGCCTCGTTGTAACTGAGGCCCATATTTAGGTCGACCTCTCAGTGGGAAACACCATCAACTGTCAGGCTGCCTTAGCAAACATTTTATTTACCGCCCAAATAATTACACGTTTTATTTGCGTTCATTACATATAAGAAAAAAAAATTAATATATGAAGTTGTGAACATTTCCTCTCCTTTTATTATTTTTTTTGATTCTTTAAATTTTTTTGACCCCCGCAGACCCTCGCTCATAAATAACACATCATAAACCAAAAATGTTTTAATATAAATTGCTTAATTTACAACAGAGTGACTTTGATAACTGATTCAAGTCTTTAAAGTTTCCGGTTAAAATAATAATAATAATAATAATTTTGGATGTTCTAGAGCCTGGAAGAAAAAAATATTTTACTCTGGATTTGGAGATAGAAACGTTCATATATTTTTTTAGTTTAAGGAGTAAGGAGGAGCTCATAGTGAATATTATTAAGGAACTGAAAGATGAACAGATCAGCTGTGATGTGTGTCTTCTGCTAAATAACAGGAGTTATTTAGACCGGCTCTGTTAGATCAGCTCAAAGTTAACACAATTATTTTACTATGTAATCGTCTCACCCAACTGTTGGAGGGTGTGTGTGTGTGTGTGTGTGTGGGGGTGGGTGTGTGTGTGTGTGCGTGTTTTTTTAAGAACTGTTTCTGTGCGTAAAAGCTGAGCCTCTCTAAGAAGTGAAGCTGGGGTTTATAACAGATGTAGTTTCACTTGTTAATTGCCGCTTTAACGGATCCATATTAGAGCCGTGTGGAAGTAGGAACTTTGTGAGGTCTCACAAAACCAGCTTTTTCTTTTTTTTTTCTTTTCGTGTGTGTGGGGGTGTGTGTGTGTGCGCGCGCTAACGGGCCTGTAGAGCTCCTCCGGTCAGCCTGTTAGAAATAAAAAAAATAACTGCTGCAGACTCACTCCTGCTCTCTGTCTTCTCAGGCTAATAAACGTGTTATACGACCGGCCGGCTTCCAGCCTTAAAGCCCTGCTGGAGCTGAGTAAAGAGAGAGAGAAGAAGAAGAAGAAAAAATCTAATCACTCCGCTAAGGATTCCTCTAAACCACATAATGTGACCACAGAGACTCGCTGTTCTCGGTCACCGCCGCCTGATGCTCCACAGCGGAGGGCTTTAGGTCCGGAGCGGGAACCTGCCAGGAGCCCCGGCGGCTAATGAGAGGAGGGGGCCCTGGATGGAGGACCGGGGGGGGGAATTAGTCCAGATAAAATCTATGATTGAGAAAAGTGCTTCTTATTCAGGCCTGAGACGACTGGAACCACCGAGAGTTAAAAAAATGAAAAGGAAAGAAAAAAGGCTTTAAGTTGGATTTTTGTTTTGTTTGTTTTTTTGTTTGTTTACCATCTTTGCCCATTTTAGGGCTCACAAAAAAGCAGTGCTGCTTCTAATTAGCGCTCCCTCATTTAAACCGCAGCGCAGACAGCTCAGTGCTTCAACAGCAACAAAAACAACACGCTTCCTGTAAGGGTTCAGGGACACAACTCCGTTATTCTCGATGTTTCTTTCTTCTTCTTCTTTTCTTTTTATTTTTTTGTTTTTGTTTTATCGGAGCGTAGAGGCGCGCGACATAAAAAAAAAAAAAAAAAAAAAAAAAAAAAAAAGAGCGCCGAGTTCCGGAGGTCGGGCTGCGCGAGGAGCCTCCCGAGTCCCGCACAGATCCGAGCCGAACTCATGGCGATGAAATTAGCATAACATTAAAGTGAAACACCTGTTTACTATTATTATCATCCATCTAAATGTCCAAATATACAACCTGTGCTTTTAAACCGCGTCTATATGAAGAGTCTAAGACTTACTGTACCTCTAAGCGCGTCCACGTTCGGTCAGGAGGATGGAGGGACGGAGGATTCGTCCGAACCTTCAGCTAAGAAGTTCGGGCTTGGAAATCTGTGAGCGGAGGGCCTGACGCTGGCGCGCGCGTTACTGCCGGGTTTCACGAGGCGAATTAAGCAACACTGGCTGAGGCACAACTAGCTCCACATGTGGAGGAGAAATGAAACGGGCAAGTGAGATAATATAAAAAATAAATAAATATGAATGAAGCCGTTCACACACTGCGGAGACAAACTGAATAATAATAATAATAATAATAATAATAATAATGATAATAATAATAATAGGTATTTTAAGGGGGAACAGAGGTATTTTTTTTGTCAATACTTTTGGATATTATGTCAAAAAACACGTAAATTAATTAGTCGATCTTTTATTTGCTTACTCAGCACTAACTTTGTTCAATTCCAACTAAAGACAGAAAACACACACACACACACACAAACTAACTGTTCTGCGACGAATGCGTGAATTAACACTGAAATTATAAACTTTTTAAAAAACGTATCCACCTTTCGAAGCTAAGAGGCCTAGTTCAAGTCTAATGAGTGTAAAACGCCGTTGCTTGGCTCAAGACTCCACAAGTTTCGCAACTACGAGTTTTAGAAGAGTTCCTTTTTTTTAATTAATGTATTTATTTGACCGAACGAGAATATTATCTGACTTAATGTCACTGTTTGTATACTTGATTAAAAATTCAGATAACTAGAGGCTATTTATTGCATCCCGCCCCTAAAAATATATAGTTTTATGCTGAGTGGAGTGTGGTTGTAGAAATACGAAATATGAAATAATATAAATAAATAATAGGGTCACTCTTTTATTTTTGTCAAATTTTAGCTGTAAAGCTGTTATTAATATTCTTTTTGTTTATTATTTTTTTCCCCACTCCATTTCATCTGTATGCATGTAAACACAAACCAGGCTGGAACACACATTTCCCTTACGCACTGCGCCCCTGTCTGCTCTCTAAGCGGCCTCCCGCCTGACCTGCTCTGACCTGTTTTGCCCAGGGTCAATTGATTCTTTTTTTACGCACCTGTCCTCTCGGCATAGGGACGTTTCAATCTGTGAAGTCTGCTCCTGTCTTACACTGAAACGCGATAGATGAGAGCCACTTACTTGAGTCTCGGTGCGAGCGGTTTACGGCCTAAGTTTACCCAAAGGTTGACTGGTTTTTACGCACCAAAGTATTCAAGACACAGTGACTGTGCGCGTCACTGTCCAGAGACACTGGATCCTTTAAAGGTGCAAACCGACTCTTTTATTATTATTATTGATAATAATAATAATTAATTTAAATAAAGGCTTTCTATGACATAGTTGTGTGAGGCCAAAGCAGGGCCTGCACGCCTTCCTTTTTAAATGAACTGCTACAGTTGTGTTTCTCTGCCGTGTTTTGCTGAACGCAGCCGCAGAGCAGCGGATGCATTTCTCGGGGTTAGACTGCGGAGCATATGCGCTCTGCGTCAGAAGCCTGGGGTCCATGAGCGTGGAGCCACGACGCAGAGAGAAGGAAATAAAATATATATATATATATATATATATATATATATACATATATATGCATATGTGTGTGTGTGTGCGCGCACTGACCCGGGTCCATATCCAGACAGTGGGCCGGATCCTCTCCGTCCGTGGCGAGGCTCTCCATGGACAACTCCAGCTCCTTCTCCTCCCAGCCCCGGAGCTTCCTCTTCTTGTTGGAGCCGATCAGGGCTTCCACGGAAAACGCGTGGGCTCTAGAGCTCAGAGCTGCGGCCGATCGCCTCCTCTCACTCATTTCTCTCAAATCCACCCGAAAGTTGGGCAGGAGGAGGAGGAGAACGCGGCGAAAAGTCACAACAACAAGAAAACCCCGCCACCCCCCAAAGCCCCCTCACTCCGTCCGTCCAAAAGCAGCGAAGGCAAAACAATGAAGAAGAAGAAGAAGAAGAAGGGGGCAAAGAGAAGAAGAGGAAGAAGAAGAAACTGCACACGTCAGTGTTTACAGCAGGGCGCAAACTCACCACGCTTCCAAAGTAATCCCAGTAAACTTTGACTAGAAAACGGAGGGTTTTTTTTTTTTTTTTTTAGTGTTTGAATGCGGACGCGGCCATCGCTGACTGTGCGCGGACTGATAGTTCGGATGCGGTCAGCGGCTTTTTGCGCGCCCTGCTCTCTGTCCTGCTTTTTCTCTTTGTGCCCCGCAAACTTCTCTCTGATTGATACTCACTTCTGGAGGATTTCTTTTTTTTTTTCTTCAGGCGCAGAGGAGAGAGAGAGCGAGAGAGAGAGAGAGAGAGAGAGTACGGGGGTGCGGGGGAGGGGCGGTCTCCTTTAACTCTGTCAAAAAAAAGAAAAAGAAAGCACTCAGCTTCCAATCAGGAGTCAGACCGGAAACCCAGACGGCCGGTTCTGTCCAATGGCGGCGCGGCGGAGACGTGAAGTCTGGAAAACACTGAAGGACTTGAGCTGATGAAACAGGCGCGTTGGAGCTCAAACAGCGGAGGGGAATTAAAATTTATTCTACAATGACCTCATCCGATTATAAAATGTTGCCCTTTTTATTATTATTATTATGCGTTTCTAAGTTCCCCCCCAAATCGCTGCTTTTTATTAAAGGTCTCGCGGTCTCTCCTCTGGCTGTCCAAAATTGGGGTTGATTATTTTTTGTTTTTTTCTGGGTGGGGGGGCTGTGAGGGGTCGGGGGACGTCTGATCCGCTCCAACACCTGCAGCATGACACCGCCTCGACTCACGATTTAAACCAAAACTTTTGACATTTCGCTGATTTTCACTTTATATAAAAAGGTCGCTGCTTAAAGGGAAAATGACCACCCCCCCCCGCCAAAAAAAATAAATAAATAAATAAATAAATAAATAAAACCCCACTGCATTCTGGATTCGGATCAGTCACACATTTTCTTCTACGAATATCTTTAATACAAATAAAAGAAGAAGAAAAAAAAACGTTCATTAGCGTTCAGTGCGTTTCGTTGGGGCCCGCGGATCATGATTGGCCCAATAACTGTTGAACCCAAAGCGGATTAAAATGAGCCTCAGTTCAAAACATTCAGTTCAAGAATATTTTTATTGATCCCAAAGAGAAATTAAACGGTATCGTCCCAAATTCAAATTCTTCAAAGGGGTTATTATAGATGGTGATGGCTGTTGGCAGGGATTTAATAATAATAACATTAATAATAATGCTATACCACTAAATTTAGTTTATTAGTTCAAACATAAAAATACTAAAAATAAAATAAAATAATAAGAAGAAGCTCACTTCTTTAGAGAATGAAAGATTAGTTTTGTCTAAATGTTAGAGCAGAGGAGCGGCCATCACATAACACCTGCGCGATAACAATAAAACGATACTAAAGCCAGTAAATCAAATGAGCGCCATGTTCGATATGGATATTTCTGTGTTGAGATGTTTTCCTCTGTTATGTGACTTTTTTACAAACCTGTAGCTTCGGGCTTTTGGCCTGAAGCGAATCAGAACCTTTGTTCCGCTCGGGCTCACAGGCCGGACCGTGAACTGGACTGCTCACGTGCGGGCTGGCGCGCGCCTCCGCCGCACAGGTTTTTAATGACGGCTTCCTCTGATGTAAGGCGGTGGAAGTGTCAGGGCAGGGAAAGTGTCACGTGCTATGGAGGATACAGATGAATAGTAGTAGTAATAGAAATGATAGATAGATAGATAGATAGATAGATAGATAGATAGATAGATAGATAGATAGATAGATAGATAGATAGATAGATAG
>CAEGAG010034143.1:0-64595 GCA_903067065.1 Brachyrhaphis terrabensis
ATATAAATATATATATATATATATATATATATATATATATATATATAGAGAGAGAGAGAGAGAGAGAGAGAATAATAATAAGCAGTTGTTAACCTGGTAAGTCACATCCCTAGGAAAAAAAAAACAAACAAAAAAAACCCTTTGTATGTTGTTAATCAACAAAAAACAAGTCGATGCTCGACGCGTGTGACTGCTCACATCTCAATGTCAAAGCTCTGCAAGGGTGGGTGCCGAATCACTGTGGACATATTGTCGCATCAGCCTGTTTAAGCTGTTGTCTTTTTGGAGACGAGGCCTGAAATATGGGACTGATGTGTGTCGGTGGAAGGCAGAAGATAAAGGGGTTCTTTCTCCGCAACATTATGTGCGCTGTGTGGGTGGACAGGGAGAGATGGTGGTGGTGGTAGAGGAGGGCACAGAGGGGACAAAAGGCTTAGTTGTTATGCATGGACTCTGGGCTGTGAGCATCTCAGCGAGTCCCTGCGTGCACCAGAGTCGTCCCGTTTGACACTCAGGCAAGAGAGAAGGGGCTGCAGTAAGAAGCAGCTATCTCAGCACAAAACGAATACTGACTGTCATAAGAGACGCAGCCGGGCTGAGTAAGTGTCCTGTGAATCCAGATGCTAGGGGAGGATTGTGGTTATGATACGAGTTAATAGAGCACACTTTGAGTGAATGGATAATGTCGACCAGGTGTTTAAGTTGAACTTACTTTCTATAAAGGTGGATTCTCTTTGCGCTAAAGTCAGATTTTGACTGACATTCAACAAGCGCGCTCCCTGAAGTCGGAGTCACGAGTTTGATGTGCAGAGTGGCTGCCACTAGTGTAAAATATATTGAAAGTTGCAGGTATGACCATAGTAGTGATTGAGATTTTACCAACAGGCTTCTTCTGACTGGAGGTTATATTAACATTTTGGAAAAGTCCAGTCAAAGACCCTGACCTGAATCTGATGATGAATCTGTGGGGAAGCTAACGATTAGGGTGATGGCAAAGAAGCCTTCCAACCGCAAAGACCCAAAAAAAAATCATCACAATTAAAAGGGTATAAATTAGGGCTGGACGATAAATAGATTTTATCGATTAATCAAATTTTTGGTTTTGAGGATTCATCTGGACATCAATATTGCAAAGCAGAGCATTAATGCCTGCCTCGTAGTTGAAATGCTGGAGGCTTCAAACTTCATTAACATGGCAAATACGTCTGGAGAAGACGATTCCTAAGAAGTCAAAAAGGCAAAAGTGAAAGTGTTGCTCGGAGGTATTGTATCTCTGAGGAAGACAAACAGGAAAAGCCAAAGGACACCAACAAGCAATTACATAGGCTGGCTCCACTTCACAGCCAAAAACAAGTCTGGTACAAAGAATCAAAACTATACAGAACCAAATCAAAACTAGAAAGTACCAAACTGTGAAGGGGACCAGCAACCCCCCATTGCAGCATTATATGAATTAGTGGCCACATTTCAGCAAGTGGTGTTTATTCAAGAAGACTTTTTGCTTTAAAATAATTTATAATTTGAACACCCAGATTGAAGGTGACACAACAAGCTGGTCAGAATCCATGGCAACCTACCACACCAACTCTAGCTTAGCAACAAAAAATAAGATGGAAATATTTTATTTCATTTGAACAAGTTTCATTTTCCAAAGTGTCCGCTTTGTGAAACATTATTATGTAGCTTACAATGTCTTGTATTTTTTTTTTATACAGACTTACAGTGCAGACGTGGAGTTTAGTTTAACAAACCCCATTATTTAATTATTACCAGCTATAAATATGACCAGCCTTATTTTTTTTTAATGCCACTTTGAGACTCAGTCTTCTTAACAAATAATAGGTTGTTGGTTTCCATGTGCCCCACTTAAGGTGTAGGCGGCAGTGGTTCTTTCCTCCGTCTGACCCAGGAAAGACTTGATGCTGATGAAGCAGCCGCGTTTCGGGGTCAGTGTTTGCGGTGGTGGGGACAGAAAGAAAGCATCGGTTTAGAAATGAAACCGGTTTGGTGGAAAGAAAAGAAAAAGACCCTTTCTTTCCATTAAAGTCTTTCACTTTCTATTTAGCACACAGTCATTTAATGAGTCTTCTCAAGATCAGAACTACAGCCACTGACCTGATCTTAAAACCCTGATGCATAGTAAGTGATTTTTACACATCTCAGTTTTCTATTAGAGTGAAATTTGGAAAAGTTAGTCCAAATTTGGCTGACAGGGAAAATGGATCAACTCTGATCTCTGGCTGATTAATTGGTATATATAAATATTTCCCATGATGAAAGTCACTGGTGTCAAGAATTTTTATAGCCATGACTAAACAGAATTTCTGTGGAAAAAGTCTCAGTCATTTTACCATAGTATTAGGCATACACTCATGGATTTTTCTGCTTTCTTTCTATCAAGAAGGGTTCTTTGCAAGAGACATTTTAAAAACAAAAAAAAAAATGGTTTCTTTAACAAAAGGGGCATGAAATAAAACCCATCTGAGAATATAAATCTGATATACACACACACATAGTCTAACTTGGAGATAATGCTTCAAGAGCTGTTAAGACATGGGTTTGATCAGACTAGCTTACGGTAATAAGTATCTGGTTTTCACCCAATTTTCATGTAACAAATTCTTTACTAAAGGAAACCAGCCAAGAAAATGTTTGACAACCTGCCCGGTTATAGCCGCATTTCAGATTCCAGATGAAATTCACATTTATTTTCATGTCTTTTGTTAAGAAAGAAAAAAAAAAAACATAACCCACATTTTATACTTCTAGTCTCTCATTATGGGCAAACTTAACACTGAAACTTGTTTTCAAGTTAATAACAACAACAAAAAAACTAGTAGTAAGGGCTTATTTGGTGATACTCTAAAGGTATTGCTAAAATCAGCACAATATTATATATTACATAGAAATACTTAGCTATTTTAAAGACACTACCCAGGTGTGTATTGTTGTAGATGTTCACTGAGAGTAAAAATAGAGCTCAATCTCCACTGCAGCAGTTCACAAAATATGTTTTGTTGGCGTTTCTGTAATTGCACTAAAAAAATCTTGCTCCTTGTGTGTTTTTGGGTTAGTGACATCACAAGAAGCACATGAATCAGCTAATCAGCTGATTCTGGAACGCAATGTTATGGGGAAACAACACATTTCTATATCGTTTCCAAATCATTTGAGTTGCATTTCAGTATGAACCATATGTGTTTGATCCAAAATGTGGCTCTAATGCCCAAACCATGACTGCTGCTGCTGCAGTGGGTGTCAACAGCTGAAGCAAATATTGACAATTATCATGTTCAGAGATGTATTTTATTACAAGAGGGCTAATACGGATCGCAGAAGATCTGACAGTAAAATCTGGCCATTCGGTTTGCTCTTATTCTCTTTCCAAAAAAAAACAAAACAGATAATCACTTCTGAAAGAGAGATCTGATTAAAAACTAAAGCTCCACCAATCAGAGTTTTGTGGTTGATGAACAATCCTATTTTGGTAAAGCTTTCTACAGCAGCTGAACTTGATTGATCAACTTGTGTACGGTACATTTTGTACTCTGTTTGTCCAGTCTTCTTGTTATCTGAACCTTCTCCAACAGGACGTTTTAACACTTCAATGATACTCAAAGTAGCTAGTCTTGAGTCTTTTCCTCTTAACAGAAGCATCCACACTGAAGAGGGTTGTTGTCAACTTGACATGGTTGCACTCAGCATGGTGGGTTATGAATTTCAAAAAGATCAGATTTTTTCCTTTCCAACTTACAATCACTAGCAGACCGTGGTGAATGTGTATTTGGCATCAGAACGCCTTTAAAAAAAAAAAACCACACACTAAAGAACAAATGAGGGTGTAGCAGATTTACTGTGAAGGCCTTCACAGTAAATTGCCCTGGAGGTCAAAGTGCAGGAGTAGGACAGGTGGGTCCAGTTCAACTTTCTGCCCATAAACTACTTTTAACAGAGCAGATAAGGCCATCAGGTTTGATTGCCATCACAAAGCTCCTTTCAGTTGAAAAGAACAATCAGAATGTCAAAGTTAAAATGAGTTTTCAATTGCAACCAGCAAAAAGACTATCTGTTCGTAAGTTTACCAACCCAAACGCACGAAATAGCATTAGAATGAGGGTGAGCTAGTCTTGGTTAACGTTTGACCATTTCATTACCATAACCCATTGAACAGTTGTGTTAGCAACAAAATGAACAACCAGAAATGGTTCAGGTTATATTAGCTCTCTAGAAACAAGCCAAATGACTCACAAAATACCTCTAATAGTGTAAATGTCCCACCTAAAACTATCGGGAATCTGCTGAGGGAACTACAGCTTGCGTTAACACGGCTAACAGAGATGACTGGGGTTAGCCAGCTTCGTAAAACATTAGAGGAAAACTAACAGGGGGGGAAAAAAGCTCAGAACGGTTCAGTTAAAGGCTTTCCATATGACGAAAAACATAGTTTACCTCCCAGCGTTCAACTTCCTACCAAGCGGACGTCGTCTTGGGGTTGTTTAGTCTATCCTCTGCGCCGCAGCCCTCAGCCCATCTCAACAGATCCAGAAGACAACAGTCATACTGCTCCAGGATGAACACAGATCGTCTGTTGCGAAGATGTTCACTCTGGGTTTGACTGCACTGGATTGTAGCTGCGACCTAATGCATGTGAATGAAATTAAATCTTACAATATGAGTGACTTATAAACGTCTCACTGTGGCCTCGCTAAAATATTACGTTTTTCAAATTTCAAGTTTTGAGACACTGTAAAACTGTGATATATTTGAATTTTGTATGACATTGAATTTTGTTTGCATCTCCAGAACTTTTTTGCAGTATGCTGCATTTTTTTATCTATTTTTTTTTCATCATGATTTGTTGAGATACTATATAGTTTTAAGGTGCTAATTGAAAACACACTAAAAATGCAATATTAGCGAGGTTCTTAAAAAAGGATTGGAGTGAGATATCTTCAACCTATTTTTATAGCAAATGTATGAAGGGACTCTGTTAATATGGACGGCAAGCATCGTAACAGAGTGGCAATTTAGCGACCCCTAGTGTTAAAAATCTGAAATCACAGCTTGTCTTTTTTTTCTATAATTTTGCTTTCACATTCTTTAACTTAGTCGATATTTTTAGATTAATCAGTAAAAGTAGAACATCTTACTTTAGTTGACTTCACACGTTTAAAAGTTATGATGTTATAGATCAGGAATTAGGCCGTAAGGAAAATTTTCTCTCACCAATTTATTTATTTATTTTTGTAACTTCTCAAACTGCGGTTTTAAAACACAAGACAAACCAGTTAAAGCTGTTATTCGGTAGCTATTTTTTTCCACAGGCGTCGACAAAACAGGAAGGTAAATGAAGTTTGCAGAGGGACGAGAAGGAGGGGCCCCGGCTCAGGCTGCTACAAGTTCATAAAGAGTAGTTTCTCTCTGCTGCACCTCTCCTGGCGGGCTGACGGAGGACTCGACGATGGAGGATGAGGAAGGAGACACATACCCAGAGATGAGGCGCTTTACTCAGCTGCTGCCCTTCCCCAGACACCGCTCCCAAAGTGACACCTCAGGATTTCGCTCCAGAGTGTTGTTCAGGCTCCGGGGAGCCCGCTCAGGTAGGAGACGACGCTGCCTGACCCCTGGCTCAGATACCAATGGCAGACAATATTGTGTTCAAAAAGTACAGGTGCATCTATTTGAACAGGCACGTTACTGTAATATTCTTATTTTATTTTACACTTAGCTTTCCAAGCTGTCTTTTTTTTCTTTTTAGTTGACAAACCAAATGTCTACCAAAGCATCACACTTACAGTAACTTGAACACATCCGACTTAAAGCTTGTGGGCTCTACTATTGTTTTCCTAAATTCTAATGAGGGTGACACAAATAATGAAACTTTAAACAAACTGCCTGAAAGACACCACTTATGGGCATTTTGGCCCTTAATTGCCACAGAAAACCCACTCAGGGTCCAGTGTCAAGGGATCAAAATGGCTTCAAAAAGACAGAACGACTGCACCAGCGGTATAACGCCTCAGCCATTGTGGTAACCGCATATTTATCCTCCGCATCTTTCTCAAATGTCAGTGTGACAGTTTCTGCAGCCTGCTGCCCTTGGCTGCATAGAGCGCATACCTGCTTATGTATTGACAGTGGTTGAAACCACTTCCTGTGAGCCAGCTCCACTACTTTAGCCTCATTCTGCATGAGTGCACCCATTTGCCATCACAACTGATGGGCTGATACCATAATAATGCACTGCTTTTCTAAAGAGATCTTCCATGTTCTGTGGTCTGATTAATCCGTTGTAGCATCACTGTCATGCGGAGGCTTCACTGCTTCTGCCTGTCTTGCACAGGAAGTATTGAGTGTTTATGTTTCAGCTGTAATTACAGGAAATGGTTGCTGGAGTAGTTAGAAAACTGGAAGTCCAAAGCTAATTTTTGCGCCTAACATCTGCAACGTTATACTTTGAACTTCTAAAAACCCAGAGTGTATATAGAGTTGCAAAGGCCTTATATCAACTCTTTTGTATCTTCAGATACACTCCCGTGAAGAACTTCATAGATATGAAGATATGAATATCCGCTTTACGTACATATGATTTTTCCTGAGAGTGAGACCAAAATCTAATTGGATCTGAAGTTTAAATACTGGCGTTTTACCATCATTTTCAAAATTATGATCGATGTTACAAAAAGAAAACAGAAGAGGGAGCCGTTTCACCATTATACTCAGTGATCTGTTTTAAATTTTACTAAAACTGCTTAGGCTTACAAGTGTGACTCAATAAATTTGCCCATCCTCTAAAAATTTATTTAATTCAGTAATTCCGTTCAAGGTGTGAAATGTAATGTATCGTTTAGTTTCACTTCATAGATTGCTATATGTGAAGCAATAACAAAACAAAACAAAAAATCCTCATGGTAGTGTGAGCCATAAATTAAAATTATTGTTTTATATTTGTATGTAATATAAAAACAATACTGATTTTGGCCTTTCATTTGTTGTACAACTAGCAGAAATCAATTGATCCGTGCAAATATAAAAGTTTAATTTTTTTACATGACGTCCCACAACAACTTTCACTGATGTTAACTCACTGACGACTCACCTTAAAATTAATGTTATGTATAAGAAAAATATGTGAATATCGCCAATTGTCTATAAAAGTGATTTATTGAGGCCAATAAGTCCCTTTAGTAACTTCGATTGGATTATATGAAAGCAAAAGCTCCTTGGATATTTTCATAAAGCAACTGCAACTGCTGCACTCACGATGCAGCCTAAGCAATACTAATTACACTCTGACAACTGCACAAGATAATAAAGCAAAGCAACAATATTCTGTGTGCAATGTAAAATCTGTTCTTGCATTAAAATTCATGTTTTCACTTATGACGATCAATCAGGCAGAGATGGCCTTCAGCCGATCTTCGTTAGTAACAGATTATCCTCCAGATGGATGTATAAAATAAGTGGATGAAAAGACAAAGGAAATAGGAACAAAAGGAACAGAAAGCATCGATTCTTAACGAGATAGATGGAAGTCAAAGAGCAGAAGCAAAAAATTAATAATATGTGGTGATTAAGTAGGAGGAGGAGAGGGCTGCAGACAAAAAGACAAAAAAGCGGCATCATCTTGCTGGGAGCTGTCCTCCTTTCGGGTATCCTTCCCAAAATAACACTGATTACAGCCCCTTTGAGTCGGCAATAACTACTTGTTAAAACACTGAGTTGTACAGATAGCAGCTCTTTACCCCTCACTTCCCACACATGGTCTATCCTTAGCCTCCGCTGTGGCTTCTGTTAAAGACTCAGAAATAAAACTCTGCTCTGAAAGAGAAATGCGGTTATGAATGCATGAAGTTTGAAACACGTTTCAGCTAGAAATCTTTCATGACTAGCAGTCGAGAACATTTACATCAGATGTGCGTCTGAAAGCTGATTTTAATTGACACTTTGAGATCAAATCAAACTCGACATTTCCTATTTTAGATAAGTTAGGTCTAATAGAATAATGAGACAACATATTTTCTCACATTTTTTAATTTCTCAGGTTTGCCATGTTGTTCAGCTACTTGGGAAACACCCACATGATGATGTCACGGCTTTGTAAACTTGTCTTAAAATGAAGAACACTTTCGGATGCATTTTAAGGCACCACCTTCAAAAACACAACACTTCCTTTTGTGAAAACTGGACCTCTAAAGGTCTGGTACATCATTGGTATTCATTTCCAAAACATACCAGCGTACCAACATGTCAACACATCAACATCAACATGTCAACGTCAAACACCAGCGTACAAACATGGGCTGAAATATATATGGAGAAAAAAGGGAATCTTGAAAACCTTAAATATCAAGTAGTTATTAAAAAAATAGTATTCGCCCGACCTAAGGATTGTGCAACTGAGTTGATTAAGTAAAACATGTACTAAATGTGCATGTCTATTTGAACAGTTTATTGGGAGCAGTGATTGTTATAGAGTCTTACAGCTGCTGGAAGAAAGGATCTACTGTAACGCTCCTTAGTGCACCTCGGATGCATCCCATCATGCTTTAAATACATGTAACACAGCATTTCAGGAAAAGAGCCTTACACTATCAATCACAGTTGCAGTAGTGTGATTGTGTGGAGCTCCTTATCAAGACATGGGCCATCTGTAATTGTTGGAACCATAATTTCTTTACCAGGGCATTCTCTTGTCGGAGAATGTCCTGGTGTCTGCATGGTACCTTAATTGTGTAAGTGAGATGTTGTGACATGACCTTAAACCATTAGGACATTCATTCAATTGTTACAATTGTCCAATAAAGTAAAGTTTGAACGTTTCTGAAATGCTCCAGTCTCCCAAACTAAAGAGTAAGTCATGCTAGTATTTACGTTTTCAAACTCCCGTGTCCTACTGTAATGAAATATACAATGAAGAAGGTTATTAAACAGTGGGTTCAAAAGATTTAGTAATTATTTTAATGTTTATTCAGCCTTCGTCTGTTTTAAGTGCATTGTGTTCATTCTGTTCTTACATTAACTGGTGGAAAAAGAAAAGAACACTATCCTTTTTGTTACCATCTGGTCTTGTGAAGTACTGGAGTTTTCTAGATTTCATGGTTCTGTCATATAGGTTTCTGTTTGCATGTGGAGGTGGGTTTTGGCGACGGTGATGAGCCAGTTGTTGTTTCTTTTCGCTCGTCGTGTGTCGCTTTGTTGGACTTCTTAAAAAGCCAAAGTCTCAGTTATGCCGTTTGTCTCCCCTTCCACCTGTCTATCAGTAACTCTGTGGTTACTTACTAAGCCTTTAACTCTATTAATATTTGTAAAAATGCCTCAGCAGCAAATGAGCAGGATGTTAACTCTACTCAGCCCCCCTCTGTAATGATGTGCTCGTAGAGTAAGTGCGTGTTTGTGCGTAATGGAAATGCCATGCTGACATAGTGGGTTGATCTGATATATTGGTGCTTCGGAAGATGAGAGAAAAACAACAACTTTGGGTTGTTTACATATTAGGAAATCGGTGAAGAGGTTAGATGAGAGAAGATCAAATAGAAAAACAATTGAAGCAGGTAAACTTGAAGTATATACAGTATATAGAGCAATTACACTGACTGATGAAAGGGAAGTAGTTCTGAACTTTACTGCTTATAGCTGCTCTTATGCAGTCAATAACCTAATGGTTGTGTGGACATTATGTCTGTCTTACTTTAGACAGTGAAACAGTGTTCACGTCAGCTCTCTATCACCCACACACCAGCACACACTCTGAAAAAACAGCTTTTTTTCAATTGTCTAACACTAAAACCACAACTCACAGCCCTCAAAGCTCACTTTAACACTGATTGCATTGAGTTTGGTCCATGTAATTACTGTGAGTTCCAATGAGATGGGACCCTATCAAGTTTTGAATATATCACTGTATTGCATTGTGCAAATCTAAAGTGGGCATTTTGAAAAAAGTCTCTGCAACGTTACAGATTTCTTCAGTTTTTACTTTTTTTTAATCAGACAAAATCTTAAGATCAAGCAAATTAAAATTTTATACAAAGATAATTTGAGAAAATTTAAAATATATTTTAGAAATGATTATTCAAGCAACTTTCAAACCCAACTGCTCCTGTCTTAAAATAGCAAATTAACTATTACCTGCATTTGTTTGCTTCAAATTCACCAATCATATTAAACACTGGCCTGATTACTACGAGACAAATAAAATAAAAGAAAATTACTTCAGCAGTACTTTTCTGATTGCATGAACCAGGCTAAAAGATCTCAGTAAGTAACACATCATTGACTGATCAAATCAAAATCAAGAAAAGGTGAGAAACAAAGCAATTAGCCCACTTTCAGATCCTCCTTTTGGTTTTGTGACCACAATAAGCTGGAAGGTCTCAACATCTGATCTGAAAAATATGTCAGCAAAATCTGATGCACATAATAACGTGCTGAGTACAGTAAGCAGCTTAGATTGCTTAAAACACCAGGCCAGCCAGAGGCAGACAAAACAGAGCTCAGTGTTGTCTATGGGGTTTTCCCCTAGCAGGAATCCCACACGTTTTATGCAGATTAATTCTGTAAATTGGGCTACGTTATTTTGCAAACCTGGTTGCATGATCTGAAAGAACAAAACGCAAAGGATTTCAGCTGGTCGAGTTGTATTCATGGCTCATGGTTGCAGAACTTTGATCTAAAAAGATGCTGTTGACATAAGTATAAAAATACTTACTGACTTAGCTTGAAACCATAAGCCACTTTGCCAGGTCAAACCCATAACCCAATCGTGTCAATATCTGAGCAAAATAGCCCCGGTGGTATTGTATTTCACCCAGCAGTTTTTAAGATGTTTGTGTCAGAACCATCTGTCTGTCAAGATTTTCTCTGTGACACTTTGAGGTTTGTGTCTCCCTCCAGAGTCTCTGATCATTGATTAGTTGGTGTTGCAATTTGTGCAGATGTTGTGATGATCTAATGTGCGTTCAGTGTGTGCTTTGTTTATTTTCGTCATGGATGGTGCCATAGTTCTCAGATATGGTCTTATTGTGTTACTAGGCAACAATCAGACTAAAAAAACACAAAAGAGGTTTCGTTTACAAAGTAAACTGTCAGCTAATCTGCTTCAAAAAGATACCTTAGACGTCACAGCTGATTTAATTACAATAAGAAAACAACTCAACAGCGATCATCTGAAAACAAAATGTCAGAACCTGATTGGTGCATTTTGGCTATCACATTTAAAAGGTTCTTGGATTTATTTATCATGCAGAGTTCACAGAGTTAAGATCTGTGGTTTCCATTAATGAGCTAATTGCAGCAAAACGTCATTTGAAAAGCATAGACCTTTAAACATATTCTTTTTAGAAGAAGGATCTTATTGTGTAAAAAGTCGTTTCAGTGTAGTAGTTTCAGCTTTTGTCTCAGGTGTTTCGCAGCATCAGACAGGTTTTCTTTCAAGATGGATACATTTTTCTCCATCCATCTTGATATGAACTGACCAGCTTGAAAACAAGTTATTGTTTTCTTTCCACTTTTGCTCTACATTTATTTTTGATACACATTGAAGTTGTTTGCTTCAAGAAAGTAACATTAACCTCTCGGTGCACCTCAGGTTATGTGATACACCACCACCACCCCTGAGAGTGTCTCATTCTCCCCATTCCTTTTGCATCCTTTTTGGGATTGCATCGGTTAGAACAAAAATAGAAAGAGATGGAGCCACGAGGAAGTAGGTAGGAAAACCCTTGACATTCAGGAAGATGGACAGAAAAGCAGAATGAGACGGATTTCGAGGGTGGGAAGGAGAGAACAACTGAGATGGAAACAAACATTAAGTTTTAATGCTCTTCATCTGAGCAAGTGGATTGAAGGAGGAGACACAGGCACACAGTGGTTGGAAACAGTGAGGGAGGGAAAGAGTGATGGAGGAGGGAAGTGGAGAGGCAGAGGGAGGGGAGAGAGCACAGGAGACGTAAGGAGACAGAGAACAGTGAGGAGGGCAAGTCAGTGGAGGGTGGGAGGGTGGCAGAGAGGTCGTGTGTGTCGGGAAGAGGCAAGGATCAATTCGCACTCCTCTTGATATTCCCCCGTAGGATCAAAACATGGAACATGGCGGTGAGTTTCCTCCTTGTATTCTAAAAAGTAGCATACTTCCCTGTCTGGCTGCGGGTGTGTTTGTTCTGTCTCTGACTTTATGGCGTGTTTCAAACTTAGACATATAAAAAGAGCACTGATCCAACACATCCTCTTCTATTTCCTCTCACATACTCAACTTCATTCATAACTTATCTGTCTCATTGGGAATCCAGGATCAGAGCTTCAGATTGTTTAGCTGTTGTGAAGATCACTTGACTGAGTGGCGGGTCATCTGCCTGAAGCTTGTTTTTCTTGCACTGCTCTGCCTTTTTTTCCCCACAGCATGTAGTATTCTGGGCTCGCTTCAACAACAACATACAGTCACGGAAAATGCACAGCAAAGCAGCACCCTCCGAGCATTAACACTCAAACGCTAACGCTTCAGCTAGATCACCTAATAACGTTCGAATCCTCTTTACCAGTCCTCTTTTGCGTTGTGACGGCCAGATTCGCTGTTGACACTCCTAATAACCATGAAGAAATGATGGTGATTCAAATCACTGTGCTTCATAAGTCTGTGAACACTCTAGATTATTAACAAATGTGGGGAATGATAGAAGCTGATTTCAATAGAGGGAAGGATACTTGTTATGATTGATGATGCCTAGTAGTGTTGGCTTGTTTGGCCAAATCTGGTGCGTCAGTTCATCGGTTAGAGAAGAGCTACAGAATAAATCAACTCTGCGTTATCTACTATAATTTAATTATTGTTTACAGAGGTTGTCACAATGTTATCAGTGTATTTAATAGGAAACGTTTCTGCTGCTGTCCTTAAAGTGCAAAACATACCTTTCAGCACTAGAGTTCCCCACAGTGTGTATCCTCTCCTTTTTATGCAGCACTTCTTAGTGTATGATTTGAATATTGGGAGGGTGTAGTGATTCTTTTTCTACAGTGAAACAAAAAAAAAGGGTATCCATTGTAGACATAGCCACCGTGACAACACTACTGAGATATAGAAATGTGTAACAGAAATGATCTTGGAATCAGAGGGAAGCTTTATTGGACTTGAATGGGCTTAGCCAGAATCCATCTGTGTTCAGAGCTGTGTGTTTTGCAACAGAGGCGTGGGTTTGCCTCAAAACAAATTGTTATGACTGCAAATTTGTGAATCATTGTTTTGCAAGGCAAAGCAACCTCTGCGATCGTTCCTGCACGCATATGTGCGTGTGGAGTGCCGGACTTTGCAATGAACTCGATGTTGGGTCGCAGTTCTTTGCACCACAGTGCTGTGAAAACACACAATATAGATTTCTCTTCTTTTTGTCACACTGAATTGTTTTATAACGTTGCTTAAATAATGCCTGTCTGGCAAAATGAGGTAGGCTAAAAGATCTTTAATCTGGAAAGGGTTACAAAGTCATTTCCAAGACTTTAAGGCTCCATGAAAACTCAGTGAGAGTCATCATATACAAAAGAAGAAAACATAGAACAGTGGTATAACTTTTCTGAAATGGACAGCCTACCAAAACATCTCAAAAAGTTCATGAACGACTCATCTAGGATGTCACAAAAAAAACGGAGGACTACATCTAAAGCACTGCAGTTCTTGTTTTCTCCCAGATGAGGTCATTGTTGATGAGTTGACCATAAGAAAGAGCTGACCAAAACTGGCATTCATGGGAGAATCACGAATGGAAAACCAGGGCTGATCTAAAAGAAAACAAAGGCCCATCTCACCATTGTCAGTAAACATCTTTGTTGAAAATAGTTTGTTGGCCTGGCGAAACAAGAGTACAACCTTCTGGAAGGTACGTGCACCGGTATATTTGGCACAAAAACAAACTCAGCATTTCTGAAACAGAAGGTCAGACCAACAACTTGGTGGTGGCAGTATGGTGGTCTGGCTCTGCTTGAGAAGTTTAATGTTTTGCCCCCAGAAAACCCTGTACAGGAATATCCAGCCATCCCTTTGTGACCTTGACCTCCTTCAAGGGCACTTGAGTTACGCAACAGGAAGAAATTCACTAACAAGTCTACCTCGGAGCAGCTAAAACATACAGTATGTTTCAATGTGGCCTAGTTGAAGTCCAGACTGAACTGTTGGGGAACGGCCTTAAGCAGTCTGCTCATGCTAAAAAAAAACCCTGGCATGTGGCTGAATTAAGACAGTTCTACAAAGAGGAGAGGGTCAAAAGTCCCCCACGTTGATGTGAAAAACTAACGTCCAGTGAATACAACACAGCCAGTTATTAGAGGGAGGCAAAGACTTTATTCCATATTTTCAGACTGCTTTAGAAAATGTCTTTCCTTAAATAAATTGTCATAATTTGAAAATTTGGTTTGATGCCTTTATGTGCCTGTGTAATTATTATAATTTACTAGCGCAATTAGTTCATATTTCTGTGTTTTTTTTAACAAAAAGGCTATTGACTACGGTTGACAGCTCCTTCACTTCTGCATTTAGAGACTAAAGTTAGAAACAAAGCCACACCTTCAGCTTCAGTTATGTCACAAATGCTGCTTGGGTTTGGAGATAACTCTCCGTATTCCCCGCAGGGTTTAATATTTAATAGAGGTGAGTCCTGCTCTGGTAAAACAACATAACTTTAGATTGATCCGCTTGCTTGACAGGTGGATCTCTGGCAGAAATTCCCACCTGCTTTTTAAAAGAATAACGTCCCTTCTGTTTCTCTGGGGATCATATTTGCGTTATTTTTGGGGATTTTTTTACATTGACTGTAAAACTAAAAGTGTTTACATTAACAAATTTTTTTACAGAAAGTTTTATTGCACTTCTAACTTTAGATTTAATATGTGAGCTTCAAAATGTTGTATGGAACATTTTGAAGCCTTACAGTGCTAAACTTGAGGACAGTGTGTGAGCAAAAGCTAGCTGGACGGTAGCCAAAGCAACCATTATCAACCACTGGTAGCCTACTTTAAAACAAGCCATGTTTAGGCTTGAAACTGGAAGCTAATAGCCTCACAACACGACTAAGTAAACATGGCGGACAGGCTCAAGCCAACTGTTTCTGTAGCTGATAATTGCTATCTGGTAAATGTGTGAACATTTTACCGTATAAAGTCGGAGCGTGCAGGTGCAGAAATAAAAGATGTGTTTACTCCCCATGTTTGGCTTTAACCTAATAAGATTTTCATCCGTGCTATGTTTGCACATTTTCCTTCAACCCTGACCTTCTTGTCCTACAGTTACTATCAACCGCATCGCACGGTGCAAAGCTCTTTTCATGCCAGTGCTGCACTGTGCGCTTCTTTGTGTCTCTCCTGCTTGCTTTGGTCTGGCTGCCCTGTCTGGCAGGATGTCAACTATTGATTTATGCAGACAACATTTTAGCAGTGATGGCAGCTTATGGGTTGCGCCAAACGGAATACAACAAACAGGAGATCGGATTTCAGGCAAGCTGACTGGAAGATGTGAAGAGAAAGAGAAGCCAGAAGTCGTCGCTTACTTTGGTCTTACATTAGAACCCCGTGCTGATAAGATCGACTAAAAATGGATGAGGGTGCATGATATTGTAAGCATGGGAGATAAAGGTTTATTTTCAGAAATGGGAGGCGCTTTCCTTTTCGGTGTGCGGGATTGGAGGGCGCACAGTAACAAAAGCCCAATACCGATTGATCATTTGAATAATCGGCTGATTGAACGAAATCAAATGCAACCATTCAATCCATGTTTCATTGCACTGCAGAAGTGCATCCTTTTGCATTTGTAATGTATTTTATTAGACTCTTATGTGATAGACCAACAAATAATAGTGCAGAGTTGCAGTTTTTAAATTGCTTGCTCATCTGGATACTAAAATATTTTCTCATTCTTATTTGCTAAGCAGCTCCAGCTCAGTCCGTTTGAATGAAGAGTGTCTATGAAAATCAATGCTCCCAGTCTTGCTACACATTATCACCTGGATTTAAGTCTGGACTCTGAGTCATTTCAGCAATGTGCCTTTATCCATATTAACATAATTCTGCTATAGCTCTGGGTATGTGCACCCTAGACCTATGTCTTTTCCAACCTCCATCTTCAGGTTTCTTCTTTATTGATCTCCAATCTTCTTCTAATAAACTCTGACCACGATCTCCACATCATGTTGCTACTACTGATACAACAGTAGTAGCAACATTTGTTGTGTCTCCTACATGTTTTCTTCTGACTAGTCTTCTTCAAAGCTCACATTTGCAGTGTGCACATCTAATAGTTGTCCTGTCTCTCCGATCTCCCACATGAGATGTGGATCTTTTCAGTTTCTACAGTCAGACCTTCGCTATTTTTTATTTAGGGACTTCAGCAAAAAGGGGGATGAATCAAGATGAAAGACACATAAATGGACTGAACTTGTTAAAGTGAAATTAATTTCTTATAGCACGTGTACACTACAAACTTATTCGCCCAACTTTTCTCAAAACACACATCCATTGGGGCGTGCTGTGGTGGCGTAGGGGTTAGCGTGACCCACATTTGGAGGCCCTGAGTCCTCGACGCCGCCATCGCGGGTTCGACTCCCGGACCAGACAATATTTGCCACATGTCTTCCACTCCTCTCATTACCCCCCTCCTGTCAAATAAGGGACACTAGAGCCTGCAAAAAAGCCCCCTGGTGGGCAAAAAACCCCACATCCATTCAGTCATCAGAAGACAACTTGGGGTTTATTCCTTTGCCCAAGAGCACATCAACTTGTGGCAGAGGAGAAGGTTAGAATCAAACCCACAAAGTAGGTAGGTCTACTGTTCCCGCTGCCGGCTACAGCATTTTAATACGTAAAAAAAAGATGTATTTTTGCTTTCACTTCACAATTTTGCTCAATTTATATCGGTAGATCCTAATATCCTAATAAACTATTTTAAGTTCAGTGGGCATGAATACACTTACAAGGCAACATATTTAATAATTTTGCATTTGGTTAAAACCCTCTCCACTGCATTAGGTAGTCATGGATAGCTATACCTGTAATTGAGGCTGAACGGTTAGACAAAAGAAGTAACAAATCTTAACAGGTGAATGCAGTAAGGGTTTTTTTAGACCGCTCAAAAGATGCAGCAGGAGATGAATTCCTCAAAATTTTAAAGAGCAAAATGATATGGCCTTTTCCTGTTTGCACAAGTCCTCACTTATTGATCTCATCGATGAATCATAGAGAGCCTCTTTCCACTGGGGCCTTTGACTGGTGATCATGCTAAAGGGATGAAATGAAAACTTGATTTTAGTGCCTGTTGGTTCTCGAGCATAAATTTCCTTTTTTCCAGGCCTTGTTTAAGCTCATAATATACTTTTTCTCATTTATAATTTAGTGCAATGGAACTCTGCAGGAATACAACAACATTTCATAGGGACTCTCCCTCCCTAATTTGCCTTTGCTTAGCTGAGTCGCTGGTTCTCGCTGAATCACACTTTACTGTTTTGACAGTTTGGAGTCTGAATCATGATCCCAGCGTGGCAATCTCTCAGCATCGACTCTTTAAAGGTCACTCAGTTAGTAACTTCTCATACTCAAGCCATTTACGGACAAGCAGGAAGTTTGCAAAACAGGAGTGCTTGGAGTATGTTTTTCTGTTTTAGACTTTAGTTTGCTGTGAAAGTGCACACATGTGAGGCTCAACTGGGGGGATTGGACTATACCACGGAGGACATCGAGTTTAATAAATAAGTCAGAGAGGAGAGAAAGCCTCTGGAAAAAAATAGCACTTAAACAATTATTATCTCTTGTTCTGCTGAGGCTACTACTTAATATTTGATGACTCTCTTCCTTCCTTTTCCCCACTTCTCCGGAACCTCGACTCCTTCAGCTGCTATGGTCTTTGAACGGTCAGTTGATCTCTGTTATTTAGTACCAGGACACTTAGGACCAACTTCCTAAAAAAAAAAAAAAGAAGAGAAAGAAATATCCTGGTAGAGAAATTATGAAACAGTTCATGTCCATTTCTCCAGCTGTGAAGGCAGTGTATTTGCAGAGATTACAAGTAAAAGCGTCATATTGATCCAGGTTAAATCTAGAGGGAGCTTTGTTCTGCAGCAGATCAGATCTTCACAAAGACAGTTAGAAGCAGAATAATCCATGCTCAAAAAAAGGCACTCAGATATACACTAAAGGTTTCAAGCTTATTTTGGAAAACTCATAAAACTGTTTGCTACCTCGTGGTGCCTTTGTTTGTTTTGACTTTGACGTAGCACCTGTCAGAATGTCAAGACTGAAATCCTTTCACCGGACCAGTTCAGTAAACTTATCAGAATGTGACTGAACTTCTGAACAATCTTTAAAAAGTTAACCACAAAAAAATATATTTTGAATTTAGTCACAATTTTTTTTTTTTGTTTGTTTGTTTGTTTAGACAGAGTCAAATGTCTAGAATCACATTAAATAAGATTTACAATTTATTTTATTTTAAACAAGGCCAACAGGCAAATGTAATTACACTAAGTGAAACCCCAGAATACACTAATTTGAATGCAAAACATATGTACAATGTGATAAAAAAGGATTCATAACCCTTTAACTATTTCACATTACACAACATTCCAAACACAGATTTCAATGTTTCTTATTCTGAATTTATTGTTGCAGAAATAGACAACGTAGTACAGTCTTGCAAAGAGAAAGAAAAATAATACACGGTTTACAAGGTGTTTTACGGAAAAAAAAAAAAAAAAAGAACATCTAAAAGAGGAAATTATTGTAAAACATTTTAAGCGAAGTCAGATTGAACGTAGAACATTTGTGAACACCACTTCTTAATTTTCACATTCCTAAAACCTGGACTTCTGCTGAGCTAGACCAATCTATTGCAGCTCTGGCTGAGTGCTGAATGTCTTTAGCAACCTATAACTTTTTTTTCCCCGGATGCTAGTCGTGTCTTCTTACAGCCATCTTTCAACAGTGACCTTTTTTCTATTTTTTTTATAACCTATTTCATCTTTAAACTTCTCCGTAAATTTATTTGTGACCTATCTGGTGTTTTTATTGATCTTCATGATGCTTTTTGTTCCCGTGATTTCTTTAGCAAGTTTAAACTGTTCATCTGATAATTGTTCCTTACACACACAGCCTCCAATAAATTTGATCAAACAGAAGAAGTATATAATATCACATCACAGTCAATGCTAACACAGTCACTTTGCTCTGTTAAGCGCTCTAAGTAATTCCATCCCCCTGTTCTGTTTTTATCCTCCCACCTCCTCCAGGACTTCCTGCATCTTCAATTATCCACTTCCATCTCATTAACTAATGACCTTCCTATAAAGCTGTGGCTGTCTCAGTTGCTCCCAAATTAATTTTTTTACAGAGTCCTGCAGTCAGACATGGTGATTAAACTAACAGTTGACGATACCGTCACTGTAAGCGTCTAGCTGAATTAGTGCACGGACATATAAAAAAAGAAGAAGAATATATATATAAATCACTGAATCACTGCAGAAGTGGCATGTGATTGTTGTATGAAAGTTGGTAAGCAGGGTTGCACAAATATTTTAATAAGATTTAGTGAAACAGTTTAATTTTGGTTGCCCATTATTCTGTGTAAATAAGCCAATATTTGGAGTTCACATGCTATAAAACACTTTCTTTGAAAATCTGAGGCAAGAATGTCCTTCCTTTTGTGATGAAATAAAACCAAAGACTTGTTTTTTTACCCTTTTTTTTGGCATATGAAAGAGTGAAAACCCAATTGGACACAACAATATTGTGTCCAATAACCTTTTTCTTAGTCGTTTTACTCTTATTCTGCCTCTTGGACAGTGATTACTGGAGGTAGGCACCAGCTGGATGGACTTGAAATTATGTTCTTCTTATGAACACTAGATGGCAGTCTTGGACTAAATTAAAAATCACTTCACCCTATGCTCCCATAGAGTCAGTCTCAGTGCTGGGGTTTGTGGGAAAAGAGGGGAGAAAGTGAGTCTTTACATATTTTAAAAAGTTTAAAGTTATTTGATACTAAGATTTGTAATTTTGCAAGTGGAGGTAAGGAATTATCGAATTAGAACGTAGTGAAATGTCCATATGAAGTCGATGCGATGTTCCTTGAAGTCATGCAAATGATTGTTGTGCCTGTATTTGTGTGTGTTAGTGTATCGACAGCTCGCTCTTGTCAGGCGATGTTCTGCAAGGTTTCAGCTGACACTCTGTTGACTCTGATGGCTAAAGCTGCCCCTCACACAAATGCATTCAAACAGTTTCCTGCCTTAAATCAGAGGCAGAGGTGGCATAATTCTAATAGTATTTATATTATTAGCCAGATGCTACTACAGCATCCTCATTTCATGCTGACAAACTGACTGATTTGTCTCCTGTATGACCCAGAGCAGAGTTATAGCATTTCTGTACTCTCACTGAATTCATAGAACTTACTGTACCGACGCTCATTCAAGGCCACTGACATCCAAACCTTAAACTTTTATAATTACTGTGTACTAACAAAGTGATGCCCCCTATACATCTATGATGGTTTTTGTGCCAAAATCCTTGATTTGTGACTGTTTCTGCAGTGTTACATAGTCAGGCCTTTGTCACAGACTCAAGCAATCCTATTCTTGCTCTTAGAAAGCCAGTTCAAATCCATGTAGAAATGGTGCAGATTATTTCCTACTACTAAATGTATGGATTAAAAAAAAAACACAATATGTGATTAAAGGAAAACTATCTCTAAAAAACCCCCAAAAAACATCTGGTATAGAGCAAATATAAATATTGTTTGGAAATCCTCGCTGACCTATCCCAGGAAAAATGTAGTCTGATTTAATGTCAGTAAGTGAGAAAGTAGGCCTGCTTACATACACAACCATCTGGTTCCAACTGAATATGCTTGCAAATGTAACACTGATCTATTTTTGTAACATCTAATTTTATCCGGCAGTGTCCAGGTCAGAGGTCAGCGAGTATGTTAGAGTCACTACCAGATGATTGTTAGGGGAAGCTGATGTTGGGTTCCAGCTTGGCCAAAGAAGAAGTTCAATACAAGTTGTAGGGATGGCTGTAGACAATTATTGAGCTTTTCAGTCTGCTGCAAAAAAAGATTCAACAACTTGTGCTGTATTTCAGAAACTCTCAGCATAGAGCTCTGGAATCATCACACTCTCGGGATGAAATTAACTAAGATTGTGAAAATATGCTTATAATTTACCTTCTCTTCATCAGGCATGACATTGAATAATGGAGTGCTTATCTTTCTGCAGGTTGCATATCCCAGGTTTAGGTGGTCATGGTAGAAACTTGTTCATTTTCAACCTAACCCTACTTTCAACTTTTAAACATGTCTTCCCTTCCTTGCTGTTGGTGATGCTGCCTGGTCACTAATGTTGTTTTGTCAAACCAGCTGAGGCCTTCAGCTGCATTTATTCTGAGATTACATTTCACAGCAGTGGACTCTAGTTAGTAATTTCCAAAGGAATTCTGGATTAAATTTTTGGGTGTAAAAGTGAATGGGGCATTTAATTGGCCCAGACTGGAGCCAGATGTCACATAAACTTAATCAAATGCACAAAAGAGGCATTAAAATGTCTAAAAAAAAAAATGAAGACACAGACTTTCAGATTTGTACTGAAATCCAGCAGGGAACTCACAAACTTTCAGATTTGAAAGTCTGAAAGTCTAAATAAAGTTCTGGTTTCCAATATTCCAATAGACCTCAGCAGCTTTTCTGATCTGCATGGCGGAATGAGAGGCATTTTGCAGCTGACGACGAGGTGGGAGGGGACGTCACTACGTAGTAGAGACCCACTAACTCACTCGCTCGCTCGCTCTCAGTGCATGAACCAAGTTTCCTGCGCCTCGGCCATCTCGGCGTGAAACTTCTTCTCTTGAGATGAACGCGCTCGACGGCTGCGGACGGAGCTTATGCGGGGATAGGAAGCCGTGATAGCGGGTTCTGGTGGAGGAGGGGGAGAACCCGGTCCGGCCCGCCGCTGGAGCTGAATATGGGTCAGACCGCTGTGTCTGCCGTGTCTCAGTCAACGAGCGGTGAGTGTGTGTTGTTTTTTTTGGCGTTTGCGTGCGCGCGCGTGTGTGTGATGTCAGTGTGTCTTCCTCTCACACACAATCCGCTACCTTTATCCAGGAAGTCTGCTCGTTTCTTGCTGTCTTTGTTTAACTTTAGTTTAGTTTAGTTTTTTCCCCCTTTTTGACATAAAGAACTTCGAAACACTCAGACGAAACGCTAAGCTTTGTACTAGTCTGGCTAACTGGGTTGTTGGTTAATCAATTCGTGCATCTTCATACGCGGGGCGTGCGTTTCTAAATGTATCGCTGGCTGTGCAGCCCAGCTGTCATAAAACTAGTTAAACAGCCAGCGAACAAGCAGGCGGTGGAGTTTTATAACCAGAGGGTTGTTTATACGGCTGCATCGTTGCCTCTGAGTAATGATGAATTTTGCAGCCAGTTCTCGGTCTGAGCAGAAGAAGAAGAAGAGGAGCTTAGTTAGTTTTCCCAGAAAATATTTTATTTTTGGTTTGACGTTAATTCTTCATTTTAACTCGCATTTTAGAGTTAACTAAATGGAAACGCAGGCGAAATACTACAGAAATATGTTTTTACTCGGGCTCTGCGCATTTAGAAAAGGCGTGACAGGAAATTTCACAACTTTGGCAGAGATTTCATTTGACAGTTGCACATCTCAATTTTTATTCTAACAAGATTAGCTGAAGTTAATGTGATATATTTATCAGGGGGTTTAAAAAGGCTACAGAATAAAAGCTGTTTACATGTTTTTTTTGTTTTTTCTCGTAATAAATGCTTCAAACTAATATTTCCCACAACTTTCAGTCTGTAAATGCAACATGTGCCTGGAAGTAAATTGGAATATCATACATTTTCAGTAACTCTCACATAATAATGCAATTAAATCCAATATAAATTCTATCATGCTGCTAAATTTGCTAGAAAGTGACTGAACGACCGTAAAGGTCTGATCTCAGTCCCAAAGAAAATTAGGAGGGAAGATGAAACCCAAAATCCCAGTAAATTATCAGAAGCTTGTGAAAGAACGCTTGAAATGTTTTAACCAAGCCATACAGTATAAAAGACTATTCTACAAAATAAAAAATACTTGAATTTTTCTGACATTTAGGAAATGTAACAGGGGAAAACATTGTCTTTTCTATACAGTGCATGTTTAAAAAAAACTTTCAACAGATGACTTGAACAGTTGTGCTGCAGTCCAGCTATCTTGTTGACAATCTGCTCTGATCTCATCTCTTTTGTGAATGTTATGTGTGGTTGTTGTCGGTATCTGACAGTTATTCTTATTGCTAGGGTTGCAAAATAAAAGACAAACCTACGATACAGATAATATTAGCAGGGGTGCACCCATAAATCGGCCCCCGTTCTCTTTAATTTGAGAGATCGGTGATTGACCAATACTCTGTATTACAAACTGTACGTGTTAGATGTGAAGCTGATCTTACCTACAGATCTTATCCAGCTTGGAAAAGATCTAAAAATCAGCCACTGTCTTTTTTGGCTCTGCGTGACAGATCCACTGACCAGACCATGTCTGCACGTTTGCAGTTAACAGTAGTCGCTCCACTGCTGCCAACTCAGCAACTTTCTTGCTACTTTTAGCAACATTGAGACAAAAAAAATCAGTATCGGACAGAATTGGAATTGGCAGGTCAGACTTTTTAAAGATCGTGATCGGCAGAAAGCTGCAATCGGTGCCTAAATATTAGTAAATATTGCGGTGATATTAGTTGCATATCTGCCTCTTTTCTTCTTTCCTGTGCTTTCATCAATCAATTTTGAGCAATGTCATTAGTGTCCAGTGTCAGAGTATTTACACCTAAATGTTTCATTAGTATGAAAAATGCAAGTTTATAGCACTTGGAAAATATTAGCCAACAATTATTTTACTTCGAGTAGTCCTTTACGATATGTATATTGCACATACTGACATTGCAAGAACAATATATTTGTAATATCAGTGCAGCCCTAGTGGTCATTGTGTCAGCGAAGCTGCTTTTTAAAGCACTTCCTTCTTCCATCTGCTGAGAAGTTTTATGAAGATGTTGATTTTATTTTCCAGCAGGACTTGACTCCTGCTGACACTACTAGAGCTACCAATACCTGGTTTAATGAGCAGGGTACCACTGAGCTTCATAACCTGTCTAACAAGACCTGACAATGTGGAGAAGTTAAAGGCTGTCATTAAATCAATCTCATTATCACCTCAGCAAAGCCGTAGGCTGGTCTTCTCAATGTCACTCGGCATCGATGCAGCAATTTATGGAAAAGGAGCCACAACCTATTGAGTATGCATATTGTACGTATATGAACACACGTTCTGCTAAGTGAACATTTTTATTATTTTTTTTTTAAACATTTTTTTTTTATCTTATCTCTGTTCTAATTTTCTGAGAAATTGAATTTTGGCTTTTTGATCATCAAAGTTAGCTGAAAGAAATACAGAAGATAGGATGAAACACAGGAAATTACAGACACAAATTAACTTGTTGATGACATTCTGATCTTTTGAGATACAGCAGTAAGTGTTGATGAATAAAGATAGATCATCCTGTACGTCCCTTATTTTTTTGTTACACTTTATCAAAGCCAGTGTAACACTTTTTTCCCCATGCATGATAGGCCTGAGGGAAAAAAGAAATGAATTAGACGAAATATAAACAAACTGCTCACACCAAGTAAAACCTGAAATCGGTAATGGTCTGACGAACAATGATAATAATAAATTAATAATAAATTACAGGTCTGTAGTGAACTGTAAGTAGTAGATCCAAAATGTTTTCCTTAACAAGAGTTTATCTCTGTTGCCTCCTCTTTTAGGAGCTGGCACAATTTAATATTTTGAAATTTCAACCAATATCGGTGCCAGCTGTAATGAGATGTTTGGCAACAGGAGATTTTGCATCATTGTTATTACTGTTGTTTTCTGAAACCCTGACTCGGAGTAGTTCTGAAATGGTTCTAAAGAACTATGTTTTTTTTGTAGTTCTTTAGAACCGTGCACCAATCTAGTCTTCTTCCCTTTTTCTTATTTCACATTGGAGTCGTACGTTCCAACTTTCTTCTCTTGTTGTACTGTTAGAAATGCACCAATCAACTTTAATTTCTACTTGATAGGTGAAATACTGGAGAAATATTGTCTAATAGTTTTTGTTTTCATGCCAACCAGTGGCATACACTTTGAAGAACGTTTTTTGTGTTGAATGATCAGATGAATTTTAGAGACATAGGTGGACGTTCTTTTTTATTTTATTCCTTTTTTGTTGGATTCAGAGCCACTACCTTGGTAAACACTTTCAGCGTGTTTTCTGTTTCATGAGGTCTATCGACCAGGAAAAGTCTTATCTTTACTTTCCCTTCTTTGTAGAGAAATATTCAATAGATTATTTAGTATCAGCTAGCACTGGTTGTGTTTCTCAAGTTGGAGTAGACCATCTGCTTCTTTTTTTTGCGACATAGTAATACAATTTTTAAATTCTGTAGAAAGGATGTTCTTTTTTTGGGAAGTTTTACAGTAGAGCAATGGGATGCTTGATTAATGTGCTGACTGGTTTTATTGGTAATACAGCGGCTTTAGTTTTTACCTTAAAAGAATGTAAACTAATGTAAAACCTTTAAACACATTCCAAAATGCAAGACGGATTACCCGTGGCCTAGCATCACCTCAGTGGTTACCCACTTAACTGCGGGTAAAATAAATATTAAACTCGTCACAATTTTAACATATTGCTAAACTATTGACATGACGCTCTATTCATACAGTGATTGTTTTCACAGCTTTATATGTGTCATTATAAAGACAAACTTCCTGCTACTGCAAAAAACATGCGTGTGAACTAAACATGAGAAATGCAGTAATAATTTCCATCCTTCATTTTAACTGAGGCTTATATGTTGTTTGGGAACGCTTATGCACCACATGAAGCTTAGACCGTTTAGCTTGAGTGCTGCTGCTGAAAACCCCCTTTTGGATATTTGTTTTCATTCATTTTCCACTAGTACAGTGGATCAATGGGGTGCAACACTGAACAGTAGCAGCAGTTTTGCGTAGCTCTGTTGCGGCTGAAATTTCCATCTCATTGCCAAACAGGACTGATGAAAGACTCATGCTAGAAGTTTTTTTTGTTTGTTTGTTTTTTTTCTTTGCTGTCTGATTGACCCATGATCATGTCCTCCAAGCTCCCGGATCTGCTTGGCAGGAAATTAGTTACTTTTTTTCAAGGCAGAGTTTTATTCAATTACTTGTGATTTTTATGCATTGGTTCCTTACATCTAAGGGAAAAAAAACAGGATGTTTGCTGACTTGTGAATACTCCTTATTTCTACATTAGTAAGTTCCTGCTATTGAGGACAACATGGTTGAATCGAGACACTTTGGGTGACTCAGCCTTACTTTCTATGAACGGTTTTTTTCATTAGAGTAGCTGTTACCAGGCACACTATGAAAATCAAAACTCAAGATTCTTCACATAACGCAGCAGTAGCACATTTGAATGAAGCACAATCTCCCTCATAACACGCCAGCTGTCGGGTTGGTTAGGACACTGTCTGACAAGAGCCTTGTCTTCTTCAGAAAGTCACTCAAACTCTTCATATTTAGAAATTAGTATCATTTGACAAAACTGCACAGTCGTGTCCATGTAAGCTTTAGAATCTGCTTGTTATATCCAGTATAACTTTCACTGGATTATAGTGTTTTGTTGTTTTGTTTTTTTTTTAAATAAAAAAGGAAATTCAGCTCATAGCTTTATGATGATTGTTTTTAGTTTGTCAATCTTTTTTTGATGAGTTATTCCCATCGGGCTTCAAAGCCCATGCAGATTGTCAGCACATGTGGTCTTCAGCTTCATCATAAGGGTCGACTTCTGTGGTTACAGAAATGAATGAAAATCAGTGGTTGAATAAAAACAGATGTTCTTTATCAAACAAAATCACTTATAAAGTTAAGAATAAGCCAATTTTACTTTAATAAAACACCTTAATCTTTCTCTTAAAGCTGAAGTCTTCTTTGAAGAGATCATATCCTGCTGCTAACATGAAATAAGTTCAAGCCAATATTATGGGCTCAGTGTAAGAAGGTGTGTGCTGCATGCTTGAGGTCTTGGATCAGTGCTTGAGGCTGTTATATTGAAATAATAAAGGAAGTAGTTCTGAAGTTGTTCTGTTCTCAGCCACAGAGTAAGGAAAAGATGCTTCCAACGCATATTTGAAAACGGCTGATATTCAGCAATAAAACTATAAACACCGTGACAACATTTTAAAACTTATGGAAAGCCATAATGTGAACAACTCGCTGCTGTGACAATGAAATGTAATCACTTCAGAGTAAGAGCAAGGGTGTAACACTGCCAGACTAATGGTTAAAGGATGTGCTATGGAGCACTTAAATCATAAACACAGAGCATCAACCCATCCCTTCTTAAGTTAACATCTATTGACAGTATATGGTCATTTTTATTTGCAGTTGATAAACTTATTAAAACTTTTTGATTGCTTTTGATTGTTGTGAAAAAGTTGCTGTATTAAATAAATGTTCTTATAAATCAGGTTTGTAAACATTTTGAAAACAGTGCCAGAGATGTTGCCACTATAGTGGGCATCTGCTTTGGAGGTCACCAGAGATGGAGAATATGAGACTTTAGTCTTGTAAATGGTCTTTTTATTTTCATGAAATAAACAATTAAAGGAAGCCAGTACTTAAAATACTTGCTCACATGTTTACTTTAAAGAGCTTGCTTGATTATTAGCCAGTGACGTTTACTGACTGAAGACTGTTATGGCTCATAGCAATCTGTTAGCAGTAGCCTCATCGGACCACAGATGTCACATTAAGGGAACCCAGTAATAAAAAATCTCAGAACAAAATAAACTTTACGTCTGAAAACAGCTCAGTCTCAGTCATTATCTTGTAATCTATGACATTTGAAACATCTTTATTATTGGGACTTCTGTGAGCAAATAGCTAATTTGACCTGTTGGATGGGCTTCCTCTGCTGTCAGTCCCAAACTTGATGCATAGTTTTAGTAGATGATGGTAAAATAGATCAGTGGGGTCACTGTAATAAAGAGAAAATAAAGGACTCAAGGAAATGTGGGGTAATCATACTTTATCTTGCCATTGCAACATTCAGCAATAGTACTGTAATTGCTTGTTTTTCCAGACATTGTGTATCTCTATTCTCATATAATGAGCTGAATATGTTTAAACACTGTTAATTAAAATTGATATCCAACCCCTTGATAAAAAAACTACAGCTTTTTACTTTTTTTTTTATACTTTTGTTTCTGTGGTAAGGTTAACATTGCTCTTTCAATCAGGTAATGGAAACCATTTGAAGCAATGGGATGCAGGAAGGGACACATGACTCAATATGGAAACAAACTGGACCTTGTTGTGGCGCTGTCTGCAGTCAACGCAACACTCGATTGTTTTTGTAGCTTACTTTAACCAGCCTGCACCCCCCAGTGAAACCCCTGTCTGTTATAATGATGAATATGCTCCACATTATTGCATTATAGATTACATAACAGTACTGTGGTGTGCTTGAATTTGCTGACTTTACAGCTCTATAGTAGCAGGAAGGATCATAGTGAAGGATTATTAACATAGAAACTGATATGCCCTCTGCTGTCTGTCAGCAATTATGGCTGCTGTAAAAAAAAAAAAAAAAAAAACCCAGTCAAGCCACAGTGTGATGGTAAAAATGGTGTAGCAGTCTTAACGTCCAGGTTGCTTGCCCTGTGAATTATTGTGTGTATTATAAGTTTTGGTACACTGTGGTTCTCTGGCTTTTAGATTAGGAAGAAATGACATAAGTGTTAGGTTGCTCCTCCCTCTACTCTTGTCCAACACCTCTTTTTTGCCATGTTCGTCTTCTCTTCCCATTCCTTTCTTCCATCTTCTCTTACCACATAGTTTCCCCAAACTTCAGGCTTCGATTCCCTCCTTTCTGTCCCCTGCATCTGCTGTTCTGTGTATGTTTTTACCTCTTTCTCCAGCTCCATCCCTCTTCCTCTGTTTGTGACGTCTATTTCTTCTCTCCCCTGGTAACTTGCAGTGAAGGAAGGAAACAAGCCTCTCCCTTTCCCCTCCTCCTCAGCACATGTCCCTGCTATATCTTCTGAGAAAAAACAGACACTGGCTTCAATACAATACATTGTTTTCAGGGGGTAGCACTGTACAGAACAAACTACAACAATAACAACAAACTGCCTTTAAAGGATTTAATATTCTGTTCACTTTATGATGTGCAACTGCAAATAAACCCATTTGCTGCGTATCTTTGCATAGCAGTTTTATAACTGGACAAACCCTGTGGGGGATTACCTCAGTCGGATCTCGACTGTGTCACAAGTTGTGTTTCTGATTAGCCTACCCGTTCCCACATCTGCTGTATATCCAAAGCCTGAGTCACTATTCTAGGTTGGCCGAGTCAAAGTGATTAAAAAGAAAAAAACAGCTCATGTGAAATCAGTTTTAGTGTGTGATGTTAAAGCCTCAGTAATGTGAGCTAAGTGAGCTTTCTTCAAAAATACATCTGGAGGTCATTCCTCTCTGGAACAGCAAGGTGTATTTGTAGCTTTCGCTGGAGATGAATTCAACCACCTTTTTTGAGTAAAAGCAAGTTGGAATGCTTTTTTTAAAAAGATACTGATCAGGCATATTGCTACGTATCATAGTTGAATTTAGTGACTGTTTTAAAAACTTCCTGGGCTAAGTAATCCAAGAAGTGCAGATCTTTTAAACAGATGTTATCAGATGATGTAAAAGGCCGTCCCATTATCCTGCCTTTTTGTTTGCATCCCTTCTTATAATGACTTGCAAAAGTATCAATTCCACATTTTGTTGTATTACAACCACAAACATTAGTACATTTTATTAAGATTTTAGGTCATAAGCCAACGCAAGTAACACAAACCTGCCACTTGGGGGGAGTGGGGGATATTGCTTGGTTTAAAAAAAAATAAATCTGGAAAGATTTTATTTAGATTGCAATTGTATTCAGCCCCCTTGACTCAGTACTTTGTCAAACCACATTTTACTGTAATTACAGCTGAGATAATGTTTTGGAGCATTTGTACCGACTTTGCACATCTAGAAGTTGAATTATTTCCTCATTGTTCATTGCAACATAGCCCAAGATCAGTCAGTTTACACAGAGCATCTGTGAGCAGCTATTTTCAAGTCCTGTCACAGATTCTCAGTGGGATTCAACTCTACACTACTCCAAGTGTAGAGTTGAATCCCAAGTGTAGAGTACCTCAAGTATTCTTCGTCTTCCAACAGGTTTCTTTTATGTATTTAGAGCTTACAGGTTTTGACCCAAAGACCTCACGCCGCCGGAAGGGAGGGAAGTTGTGATCAGGTCAGACATGTAAGAGGAGCTATAAAAGTAAATGACAAGATTTTAAAATGAACTATGGCATAAGTGGGTAACCGCTGAAGTGATACTAGATCACAACTAATGCAATCTCTCTTGTATGTTGGTTTAAAGTCAAGCAGCAGCGTTCTGAGATGCCTGGAGATGGTTGAGCTTCCTCTTATTCAAAGGAAAATGTCATTACAGTAGTCTAAATGGGAATAAGTAAAAGTATAAAATATCATTGCAATCATAGTTTTTGGTGCATTTTTATGTATTTGAGAATGTTGCCGAAATGAAAGAAGCAGTTTTTGTGTAGTTGTCAGTGATTTTCAAAAGACAATGTTAACTTCACTGAGATCCAGAGGTTTGTTGGACAAACATACCAACATTTCCGATATATTGGAGATTTCATATTTGCTTCACTAATGCTCTATTCTATTATTTATTGCTTGATGCTCAATAATAGAGTTTAGATCATCTGGGACGTGTGATTGGTAGGAGCACAGTCTAATGAACTTCTGCTCCAGGTTAAGCTACCAACTCCTCTATTTAGACTGTAATAAGTAGATTAATGCAACTTTATGTCTTGCGTTCTCGTTTGGTTTTCTCTCTGCTGGATTTATTGCGGGCTTATTAAATGCGTGTGCCACAGAAACCCGAGTTCAACCCAACCTGACCATCAAGCAAATAATTTTGGCCCGACGCAGTCCGGATTTTGGGTCGGGCCACAAATCTAAGATCTACCAGTCAAGCAGTCAGTTGAGGAGGTAATGTCTTAAGGATTTTGAATGAGCAAAACGGCTGAATATCATCAGCATAGAGATGGTACGGTATATTGCTAAACTTAATATTTCCTCCTCTTTAGAAGGAAATTGTACAAACCACTATATATTGCTGTAAAAGATGTTGTTTATGAGACAAATATTATAATAAATATTTGGTCATTTTGTTCTTTTAAATGATTTTGAAAGTGCTTGTATGTTAACAGGCCTTTCAGTTCAAGTGGAAAATCTGAAATATTTTGCTACAACATTGCAAAACCTCAGTCAGTTGGAAGCTTGTAGCATTTCATCTTCTTGGCTATGAGTTTAGGGAATGTTTGGTCTGGATTGCAGGGTTATTGGTTTTCTCTGAAGATTGAATTCATGATAATAAAATGATTGGGCATGTGTTTGACTTACTCAGCAAAGGATGTGGAGTATTAAGTTTTGCTTTCTGTGCTGAATGAGGGTCAATAATTTGGACTTTAGTTTTACTGTCTTCCTCCTTGATGACAGAATCTTCCTCTTTCATTTTAAAATATGTTATTGTAGTAATGCTGAGTCCTGTTTAAATAAGACATGTAAACATTATGAAAACAGATGATGCAGATCATTAGCTATAACCATTAATAACAACACTTAACTCAGTTATATTTAGAACCCATGTCTCGTGGTTCATATTTTACTACCAGCAATGAATCACATAGCCTTTCTTGGGATTATGAAGAAAACCTGAACTTTGAACTTGAATTTCTTTTTCTCTTTCTGTTCCTGTTCTCAGGACTCAAGTTTTCTTTCACTTCTGTGAACCGTTTCTGTGTATTTCTCCTCTGTCTGCCCAGCAAGTACTAAGTCTATTGTTCTTGTTTAGTTGTGGCCCACAAGAGGTTTTGTTGTTGGTCTTATGGTGATTTTGAGTGCTGTGGCTGATTTTCCCATCATTAGTTGCACAATGCAGCTGCTAAACTGCACCTATTGTTGTGATTTTATATCAACACAGGAACAGGAAGTGTGTTGGTGTGCAGGCGAGAGACTCTGTTAGAGCCGTTTTGGAAAAGCGTGCATAGGCCTCTGCGGCTCACTTCAGAGCTTTAATTTTTAATAATCTTATATATATTTTCATATATTTTAGACCTTGAATTTTGCTTAAATAGCAATCCTGCCACACTGACCTTTACAGTAGTCATTACAGCAAGAATAAAGGTTGAGTTGATACAGTTCGTTCTTTTCTACGGCTTTTAAATGTACAGATCACTAAACGTGTTGAGTATTGGACACAAATAACCAGAGTAAATGCAAAAATCTGATTCTAAATGAAAATCCCATTTATGAAGGGAAGAAAGCTTTCCAAATTGACCTGACCACATGTGGAAATGTATCTGCCCCAATTGTTAAATCACAAATTAGCTATCATTAGGCATATTTTGTGGAAAGCTGACTGCAGTATCCCTTGCTACCCCCAAGGTCTGATTACTGCTGTGTTTGTAGAATCAAAAACCTAAATAGAACTTGTTTAACAACATGCAATAGGCTAAAAGGTCTTACAATATCTGAAAAAGCAACACGTCTTGATCTGATAAAAATGCTTGTTGGGAGTTGTTGCTCCCAGTGAAAAGACAACTAGTTATTAGGTTTTGGGGTCAAATAATTTCTTATAGGAGCTGGTTGGTTTGGATGGTGTTTTTACTTCTTACTATATCCAATCAGCTCTTTAAAACTGCATTTTGAATTTGCTCTTACCTTTTAAAGAAATTAATTTGATGGTGTAAAAAGCACTCCATTGGCTGTTTTAAGTATGGTTGAAGATCTGTGATGCTGTGGGCTCACTATTCCTCCTTAGATTGTTAGAGAAGGGTTCTTTTTTGACAATTACAACAAGAGCATGGTTTTAAAAAAGCACCAAAAGGTTAGCTTGTTGCTATTTGATTGACTAAATACAGACTGTTATATTTCTCACTCTTACGTTATGCACAGCAACACCCTGCTGCTCGTAATTGTGGCTCTGTGATTGACAGCTAAGCATGCTGAGGTGAGTGATAGTTGTGTTTTAAGAAAGACAAAATATTGGCCTTGTTGATTAGTCGGCTAATGCCTACCTCTATGCAAGAAACGGTATTTGCTAAATGCACTATGTAGGCTTTTATTTTGGAAACTCCATCCCGATGCTGAGGTTAATGAGTAAGAAAATCAAAGTTTTTCAGCTGAACTCTTGCAGAAAATTCTGCTTTTTATCCATCTTCACTGTCCACCATCCACCCACTGAGTCCTTTCACTGCATATTGGCTGTTTCCTGCCACCAGCAACTAATATTGACATCAACACAATCTATCAGTGCTCATATAAGCCAACCAATCAGCAGCGAATTGATTTTTATATGAGCTAAAGAATAGGATATGGCTGTCTCTCTGCTGAAGACTGAATGCGATAATAAAACATTTTGACATGAACTGACATCTGATAAGATTTGAAAAGAATCCAAGACTTTTCTTTCTTTCTTTCTTTTTTTTTTGGCAGGTGTTTGTACTTTTAAAGCTACACACAATTTTTGTTCACCCAGCATTTACATTTATATAATGCAGGAATATAAATGTAGATTGAACATTTTTAAGAGTAGCAGCAGCAGGTTATATTGGCAAAGGGATTTTTTAAAACGCTGTTGGATTGGAAAAAAAACATCAAACTCAAGTTCTGTAGGATACAGTGCATGTGTTCACCTGCCATTACCTCAAAAGAGACAAACTCTGGGGATAAAAGAAATCCATAGGTGCAAGAACTGCTCTCTGAGCTTGTAGTAGAGGTGATTTGAAGCGAGATGAAGCCAAGCAATTGCATACGTTGGACAACTTTGAGCACTTCAGTCAAAGTGGGGTCTTTTGGAGTGTGCACTTGCAGCTAAGAAAAAGCAGTAAATACCTGGAAACCCTTCAAGATTCGTCTTATCCATTTAAATGAAATTGAACTTTTTGGGGGTTGTTTAAAGAGTGTTTCTAAAAGCATGCTCATTTTGTCCCTCAGTGTGCTAAAACCTGGATTTAAAAACCCAGTTTTCTGTGATCAGCTGTGACTAGTAATTGACGAGTCACCAAATCAAAAAAAAAAAAATTCAGTTCAGCAAAACAACAAGCTGAAAAAAAAGATTTTTCTTTTAATACACTCTTGGGCTTAATAAAAATGTGAAAAACGTGTAGGTATATATTTTTGATTTATAAACCTGGACAATCTTCAGTTCCTAATTTTCTGCCAGTGCCACCTAAAGGAACCTGCAGCACAATTGTTTTTGTTGTTTATGGTCAATACTTGAGATGTTAAATAAATAAAAAGTTTGTGTGCTTAAAGTTTGTAAAAGAAAGTCAGAAATGGCAAAACTTGGAATTAGCAGGTTGAAAAAACTAAAATGTTTTTTGCCCAGTAAAATAAAATAAAAAATAAATAAAGCTGGATCAGAACATGTAGGGCCATGAATTTTATTTTTAACACTAGGCTGCATTTAAAGTGCAGCATGTTTTACTCTTTAGATGCAAATTTCCTATAAAGATTACATTATTAATGTGAAGCAATCTATGGACAGATATAAATCAATGAACAAAACTTTAAAGGCTACATACAGATAAGTTAAATATTGAATTTTTTATTTGTATTTTTTTTTTTTTTTTACATATTTGTATCATATTCTAGTTGATGGCCTGGAGAAATCATCTGTGGCCAGCTGTGATGTGGTGGTGGACAACGCCTCCAATACCCAGAATGCCCATGGGTCGCGACAGCAGCGAGGGAAACTGTCAACACTGGGAAAACTTTTCAAACCCTGGAAGTGGAGGAAGAAGAAAACCAGCGACAAGTTCCAGGATCTCTCCAAAGGTAGGATGTGCAAAATGTGCAGCTGTAGGTGTTTTTGACTCTGTGCTCACAACTGCAGAGTTGTTCTCTCTAATCAAAAGTCTGGACAGTATCACGGCTTGTGCCGTTGGGTTTGTGGGGAACATTAAATATGAATTGGACCGCTGTAGCTCCCCGAAGAGCTTTATAAGGAAACGGTTGTTTGTAATTCTTTCTGGTTTATTCCTGGGCTGTTGGTCAGGAAATAAAAAGAGACAGAAGTAAATGGAAACACTAGAGGCTCTTTTTTTCCCCCCATATCTGGTCAGTGTAATATTCTGCTTTTTGATTTGTCTGTGCAAGTTTGTGGCTTGTTTCCAGGATAATTTACTAGAAAGAATCCTTACATTTCTGACCTTATAAAATAAAAAAGGCCCTATTGTTAAATTTATCAGTGGTAAGTCACACTTGTTTGTTTAGACAGCAGAGCAACAGTTGCTGAGTGATAAAAGCAGGCAGTTCTGTGTGAATTAAACTAACAGCTGACATTTTTAGTTAACATCACAAAGTGGAAAATCTGGAATTTACTTTTGTGATTCTGCTGAGAAATTTAACATTCAGCAATCCCTCTAACCACATTTGATCGATGTGGCAAATACTGTTTAATATGCCCTGAGGAACGCTTTGGGTCGCATGTTAGGAAAACATGATGCGGCAATCTTGTTGATGATTGCAATTTCAACACTGGCTGCGATTATCCCAGGTTTCCCTCACTACTCTACTTCTGCTACTTTTTTTTAATGGTTCAATAAGACAGAACAATGTGTGATAACAGGACAATGACTTGAGATAGGAGTGATGATTTGAGTATAGACATTTTAGAGTCCTGTGTAAAATAATTGCCTTTACCAAAAAAGAGTCTGAAGGAGAGCATATTGCACTTATTTACAGAGTTCCACATCCATCTTGATCTTTTTCTTATTACAGTTCTAGAGAGAAAAATCTCCACTAGACAAACAAGAGAGGAGCTCATCAGGAAGGGGGTTCTTATCCCTGAGCAAGGTTCGTCTCATTTTGTCTCTATTGGCACCAAGAGTCCCAGATTAAAATCCCAAACAGACGTTTCTGTTTGGGGTTTGCTCGTCCTCCCAGGGGATACTTGGGTTCTCCAGCTTCATCAAAATCAAAATCATGCATGTTAGGTTGATTTTTTTTCCACTTTAATTTCCCTTTGGTGTGAAAGTGTGTGTGTACACTTGTTTATTTTGTGCGTCTTTGTTGCCCTGGTTTCTGGCATCCGGTCCAGGATGTGCAACCAAACTGTGTGAATATTATTTCCATACTGCATGATTATTACAAACCTGCACATTATAAGTTGCAAATTTGTAAAATATTCTAATCTTGGCTGAAATTATGGATTTTTTTCACAAGGGGAAAACTACTACTTCAGAAATCTTTAACTTTCTTTAATGTCACCAAAGTTGCTTGTGTTTGAAGTGAACACAAATCTGTGACATCTTTTTTTTTTTTTTTTTCTCAGATGAACCGATCAGTAGTGAAAATCTGAACGGCCATGCATCATCCAGTTTAACTCCAGAGGAAGTCAAAGTGGACATCGAGTCTCCAGCAGCTCTGGTGGAGGAACAAGCCTCTGGACCAATCAGCACAGAGGAAAAAACATCAGGTGGTTTGGTTTTCTTCTTTTTATCCATTCCTGTATAAATTGTTGCCCTGCTCTGACCAGCAGGAGTCAGGCAAATTCCCATCTCTACTTCTCTACTTGTTAAAGGTTTAGACGTGACAGTACTCCCCTTTCTCCTCATTTTCAGAAAACATTTCACAATCATAATAAATACTTTTCTCATTCTTGGTTAGGATATCTCTGGTTGTTGGTTGTCCTGTAAATTGTTCCTGTTTATTAAGAAAAGGTGCACCAGTTGAGAGATTTTTCCATAGCTGTGATCTAGCAATATAGATTTTTGTTGAAACTGATGTCTTTATAAGGAGAAGTCTTTTTTGGTTTTCAAAGCTGTTTGTGTTCATTTTGAAACACCTCTGTGATGCTGAAAACGCCATCCATCACTAACAACTTTCACAATGAAGAAGACTTTTGTCATCACAATCTTTTAACTTTTAAATCTGATGCGTTTACTGATCGGAAAACGTAACTGAACATCGCCGGTCAACGGTAAAATCAGCCAATTTCTTGGTACATCTCCACTAATAGGCACTTACCACAAAATGCCAGAATCAGATCTGTAGAAAATTGTTGGGTCAATGTTGCTATAGCTCCCCGGAGCAAACAAACTGCTAAGACTATTTTTGTTTTCTAAACGGTTGATTTTTATTATCCAGAATATTTTTTGAGTCTTTTATAGGTTTTGAAACTACGCATTGCATTTGGAAATGTGTCCGTTCTCTAGCTGACGTTGACCTCTCTGTGGGATCAATGAGGGAGCCTAATGTGTTCAAACTGATAATGCCATTACATCAGCCTCCAGCAGGGAGCCACAGTCCAAGCAGTGCAGCATCTCCTCTTCCTAATGCATCCCACTCTCTCAGGCCTTTGCTCCTCAGACTGATGCTGCTTAAGTGTTGTGATGTTTTCCTCTCAATTGCGTTAGCATTGAACTTGTAGCAATTTGCCAATAGTCAGAAAGCCAAAGGGAGCAGATTTAGCAAATAAAGCAACAGATACCATGAGAGCTGGGAAGCTGGGAAAGTAATGCACATACATCATCTATCAAAGCCTATTTAAAGGCTTCAGCTCTTTTTTTATTCCCCAACACCACCTCTACTATTTTTCACAGTCTATTATTGCATGCATGCCAGCTTGTTCATCTCTTTGCAACAATGCAAATGCTCAGTGTCTTTTTAATTCTACAAATTCTTCACTTCTTCCTTTCTGCCTGTTCTGAACCGCTCAGAGAGGTGCGTGACTAAACCACTTGCCCGGACAAACCAGGTGCGACCTCGAGACGCTGCAGCTAAAAAACAGCAAAGTGCCGCTACGGCCACTGCCACCAGAGCCGGTGGCGCCACCGCCACTGCAACGCGACACAAAGAAGGTGCTCCAGGAGCTAAAAAGGCAACTAAAACCACAGGCAAGGCAGGCGCATCCACGCAGGCTAAAGCTAACCCACGGCAAACTAACACCACAAGTCGAGGGGTTGGTAAGTTCAGCTGGATGAGACTGAAGCCTGTGGTCCCCTTGAGAGCTGCTGCCTCCCTGCCTGCCTGTCTGCCGCCCTGCATGGAAAATGTGCCGTATCCCTAAAGAACTAACTAAGTAACGTGGGCCTCCTTAAAATAAACTCCACCTGTTAACCATGTGTGCATGTACACCTCATCGTGCACTTGGTATCTTGCTATTTCGTCACGCTACAGCCACAAACATCTGTGTGTTTCATTGGGATTTTATGCAATAGACCAACACAAAGAAGCTGCTCATTGTTAAGTTGACAGAAAAGAAAACTGGGTTTTATTTTTTTTTTTGATAGACAGACAAATGGATATATTTACTTAGGTATTGCTCTGTTATTGTATATATTCAAAAAATCTGTATGTTTTCGCACCCTAAAATGAAATCCAATGCCACAATTTGCCTTCAGAAATACAGCTAATTAATAAAGAGTCAATTCACAATTAATTCAGTCTGAGAATAAATGAAGTTGTTTTCCTGTGGCCTCAGAGGTTTTTGGGGTAACATTAGTGATAGAAAATCTTGAAGATCATGGAAAACGCCAGAAACATCAATGCCGCAGTTATGTACAAGTTAAAACCCCCTTAGCCCTCTTGAGGACCCCGGTGTCTTCATAAACCCATTCACTTACACGTAAGCGTTTTAGGGGTGGCAGCTAAGGGGTTAAGGCATGGTTAGGTAAAACAATGTGAAACATCTGACATGGCACATTCTTTTCTGGAGATTTCACAATCATGTTCAACTGGTCTATCAAATCCTAAGGAAACACACTGAAGTTACTGGTTGTAACATGGCAAAGTGTGACGTGTTCAAAGGGTATTGATACCCTGAAAGCACAATAAAGTGTAAGTCAGGTCAAGTGGCTACGAAAGTTCTCTCTTATAGAGGGGATTACCAGTCTTCCTGCAGTTGAAGTGCTTCATTTATGATCTCTGTTTTCTACGAAAGCAGAAGTGATGGTTTGTGTATAGCTGTGGAAACCCTTGTATATTACAGTAAGTGTATGCGTGTGTGTGGATTGTGCTGGTCGGATGAAATTGTGAGGGCATGTTTATCACACCTCTTCTTCCGTGTTGTCGAGTCCACAGAAGCGTAAACAACGTTTCTCTAGCTTTCTCTCTAGACATTTTACCAAAGCAGCTGTACAGAGGTTGTTTTTATTTGTGTCTAAGTTCAAACATTTTAATTTCTCTCTGGCTTCTTCTACATGAACACAAAGACGCTACACAAGCTTTGAAAAGCGGCTTTATTCCATATCACCTTAGGTGTTGTGCTTCTTTTTCTTTTTTTCATTTTTAACTTTGAAACATTATAGCTAGCAGCACAGCTTTAAAAAGCACTCACTGCTTCAGGTTAAACTTCTTTTGAAGTGAGCACACAGCATCCTTTATAATCTGATCAGCTCCTCGCATGTGTGCATATTTAGTTTTGGACCGCTGGCTACACTGTTTGCCATTGTGGAGTCACAGTACAAAGTTATGATCCATTCAAAAGCATTTTTCTGTCTTCAAATGTGCTACAGTGTCTGCTGAGGTGGCTGGTTTGACACAATCTAAACACCAAAAATGACTAGTTTGCTGCGGTTTTACCACCTTCACCAGTTATCTAATCTGCTGGAGGAGTCAGATGAGATAAACATGTTCAGACAAAAGATGCGAAGCAACTGCTGATATACACATTCGAAGCTAAACTGTGAGCAGGCAGGAGAAGAGAAAGGAAAGTGAATCAGAAACAAATGTTTCTCTGGGGGATTCAGTGCAAAAACTAACACGCATTTGTAGTTTGTATGGAAGACGGAGACATCTGTCTCCATCTTGTACCAGAGATAAACCAGCATCCTTAACAAGTGGTAGAAACATTGCTTCTGCCACTATATAGATTTTAGATAGATTGTGACAAGATGCTGTATGGAGACTTGAACATGCATCACCGCCTTCTTTCAACCTCAACAGCCTGTAATTTAAACACGTTTTTCCTTTGATTCCTAAGAAACAACTAAATTAAAACATACTATTGTGTTTTTTGCCATATTTTATTTGCCATACCTCTACTAGGAACACTTCTTCTGCTTTCCATGTGACCAAGAATAATACTGACACCTAGTGGCTAAAACTGCAATTGACAGTTTATATCAGTTATATAAGATAATTTTTAGCTGCACATATGAGTTAATCAGCCCATCGTCTTCCAGCTATCTAAGATCAGATTGCAGAGGAAACGCTTCCAGTAAGCATGTGGAGCTTATTATGGTGTATCTTGAGATAACATAGGTGGACTACCCATATGAAGGCTTACCCATTTTAAACCGAAACAGTTTAAAATTATTTTATTGGGTTGCTAGAGTAAGCAATGCTGCCTCTCCTCGGCTTTTTACGAACGAAGGATACTTTCCCTCACTTACAATAAAAACAAATGTGGTTGTGTAGAAATATTTCCAGAAAAAAATAAACATTACTTATCAAGGTTTGTTAAATAGAAAGGTATGCATCAACATCATAATACCCTTTTAAAGATGTCCAAGTGACCTCAGCTGACTCCTTTTGATGTGATGAATCAGCATCTCCTCTCTGTTCCTCCTGGATGATGGAGCATGTCATCTTATCTCAATGAAAATCAGCCACACTGACTAGCTTCCTGTTTGTCACTTTGGAGGACATAAGATAACGCTGCTGCAGAAAAAAAATTAGGTTTCTGTAAATTGTGGCAGTCAAAGACAAAAATGATGTTGAATTTAGCCACAGACAAGTTGTAGTTTTTCAGATTAAAACATTGTGGCTGTTGGTGTTTTCCAATAGTAAAGAGGGTTAGACCACTGACACATTTCTTATCCAGTAGAGGTAAATTGGTAGAGTTCTTCACTGACACCATGTAGTTCTCTAGATCAACACGAAATTTCCTAATCACTCATCTGATTTGGTCTTAACAAGATTCATTTTCAAATTTTACATTTGTGCATTCTTCGCAGTTGTTGCTCACGTTGCTTTTCCTGGAAGACAAACCGTGGTTACAATTTGTCACATCAGTGCAACGTTCCTAACGCCCTACTATTATTGTTTTTTAAGTATAAATAAAGAAAGTCTAGAAAGCAAAATAGTTGCAGAGGAGCTCTTCAGTAGCGCTGCAAACACCTTTCCTGCAAACACCTGTCTTGCTACACACAGCCTTCGTTCCAGCTCCTTTGTTTTTTCAGTGTTTTTTCTCACTTCACTGCTGAAACTCTACTTGTCAGTGTCCATCTAACAAACACAAAATGCTGCATACGTCCCCAGCTCTGCCACTTTGTAATATCTCCTCTACAATTACTTAATTTCTTTTTTTATATATGTAAATACTATTGTGTGGCTTTACATTATTTGCATTTTTAATTGCTGAAACAGTCTTGAATATAATTTCCATTTGATCATGACGTATAACTTATATTGTTGGGGCTTCAATCCAAGTCTTAGAAATTTGAACGATTGTTTTTACAGCATGCTTGTTTAAGCAACCCCAGCTTACTAATGTTTGGTTTTCTTGTATTGACTGGAGGTTTTTCCGTTCCTCCTCAGCCAAACCCTCAAACCCAAAGAAGACGGGAGGCACGAGCAAAACCACAACCTCCGCCACCGCCACACCTCGTTCTCGGGTGCCCAAGGATGGTGCGGCCCGGTCTGAAGGGACATTTGCAAAGACCACCAAGAAACCAGACACTTCAGCTTCTTCACCCGAACCTCAGAAAACCTCCACAGAGACTCATAGTCAGCCTGAGGACCTAAAATCATCTTCGCCTTCCTCAGACAACAAGCCTCCTTCATCCAAACCGTCAGGAAGCAAGGCAGTGGGAAATCAGGCTGTTTGTTCGAAAGCTGATCTAGAGTCTAAATCGGCTCTAAATGACACTGCTTCAAGGGAAGAGACTCGCAAGTTTGTGGCTCCTGAGATCACAGACCAGTCCTCTCATATCAACCAGACTACAGAGGACACCTCCTTCACAGGAGACAAAGACGACCGCTCACAGGGGGAGAAACGTGAAAGGACAGAATTAGAGGGCGGAAAAGATGCGAAAAAGCAAGGAGAAACAGATTGTGGTAAAGAGAACGACTCCAGGTAAAACCTTGTGACGCTTATACTCATCTGCCTTTGCGTGTGCCAGTTTTTGTTGTTTGATCAGATAGTCCGATAGTATTGACGTTAATAATTCATACCATGCTAAAGTTCTTCCATCGCCCCTGTGGATATTTTTTTTGCAACTGATTGTAAGGGGTCCAGTCAGACTCTTATTTTCTCTTGTACATAATGTTTCTTTGCATAATCATAGACACCAAATGACAAGTTTTGAAGAAATCCTGCTTTTAAAAAAGTACAGCAACAATTCACCTTCAAAAGTCACTTAATGAGTAAATAATCTCCTTGTATGTCATTTAATCTCAGTATTAATCTGTTCTGTGAAGATCGCAGAAGTTTGATGGAGCACATTGGAGAGCTCTAAACATTTCATAGAGTTCTGTTCCAATCATCATCTGATAACAGAACAGGGATGGGACATTGGTGAAAATACCAGACACGCCTTTTCCCTGAACTAAACGGACAGTAAACGGAGAATTTATTAGAGAAGCAACCAGGATGTCCAGAGTAACTATGTAAGAGAAGTTAGTGAAGTTAAAAAAAGTGAGTGAAACTAAATGCAAATCATTCCTGGAAAATCTGCTTGAAGACTAAAACAGAGGTTGACTTTGCAGCAGGCCAACAACCCCAAACATACAGTCAGCGCTTTAGATCAGAGCATATCCATGTGTTAGAATGGCCTAGTTAAAGTCCTAAATCCAATTGAGAATCTGTTAACCAGACACTCTTCATCTACTCTCGGCTTGAGCTTTTTGCCGAAAGAAAACTGTAAGCATTTAATTTTTTAGATTTGCTAAGCTGCTGTAAATGTAGCAGTTTTATTTTCAGCTTTAGATGCAAATAAAACTGAATACATATGAAAACCACACCTCAATAGTTTACAAATGAAACTCTGGGTACCAGCTATTCTTTGCACATCACAATGATGTGGATCTCAGTGTTGGTCTGTTGCTTTAAGTGCTAATAAAAAGCGTGTCTTATTGTAACGTAACAAAATAAAACGTTAAAAGTGTATGAATTCTTTGCACTGAACTGTCAATCAGTCAATTTGTTAAGAAATAACTTAATCATTTGCCCATGCTTAAGCTAGGAACCCATTTTGCGCAATAGCTGTGTTATTGACCTGTTATTGGCCTGTTATTGACCTGTTATTGGCCTGTTATTGGCCTGTTATTGACCTGTTATTGACCTGTTATTGGCCTGTTATTGACCTGTTATTGGTCTGTGCAGGTCAGCAGCGGGCGATGCGGAAAAGCAGCCGGGTCTGAGCGTGAAGATGGACCAGGCTCAGGTGACGGTTATCCCCGATAGGCCAAGAGACAGCCAGACCAGCGATTCTGATTCGGATGGACCCATCCTGTACCGGGGCGATGATGATGAAGAAGACGACGAAGATGAATACACAAACAGTACGATGTCAATTTAGTGATGTAGTAATAAGTGTCTGACATGAGAACAAGTGAGGTGTGTTGGGAGGTTTATTTGGACTGTTCTTTTTTTTAAGCTCATCTAAGTGAATCATAATCTGACTCGCCAGTGTACTGGCATGCTTTATTTTTATTGTTCTAGAACTCACAGTCAAACTTTCCTCATTAGCCATCAAGTTCATTTTTAGTCATTTTAGTCAGTTAAACCTCTTGCTGAACTACCTAAGTTTGCACAAATAAAAAAAAACCCTCATGTATACCTGTCTATTTTATCAGCAATGGATTACTTTAATATTTTATATGTTAATCGTCAGTCAATATTAAGTTTTGCTTCAAGTTTTTTCATTGCCTTAAGAACTCAATTTATCGATCTCCATTCCCTCTTGTCAGATTCCTTGGCCAGCAAGATCCGCCGACGAGACACGCTGAACATTAAGCTGGGCAACCGACCCAGCAAGGAGGAGTTGGAGGAGAAAAACATTCTGCCAAGAAGCTCAGAGACGGAGAGGCATGAGCTCCGCCAGCAGATAGGCTCCAAATTAGTCAGGTACACACATTGAGACTCACTAAAGGATGCTGTGAAAGTGTGGGTAGGTGCTACCTGTCATAGATTTGGCTCAGCTGTGGGACAATAACAGATTGGTAATGATTTAATGGCGTTGACGTGGGTGGTGTAATAGTACCAGTGATACGCAACGAAGCACTGAGGATGATGGCAGTCGGCACTGGATCTATTATAATCAGCAACAAAAGGTGTTAAATAGATTTTAAATGTGTTAGAATGATATTAATTTTCCTTTCTGAGGTCAGGGGAATGTTTCAGTTATATTCTGTTAGCCTTTTTGTAAAATGGCATGTGGGCATAATCTTCTTGTTTTAGACGCTTGAGCCAAAGACCCACCACAGAGGAGCTGGAGCAGAGAAACATCCTCAAACGTAAGTCTGTGAAATCTTTTCCTAATCTTCATCATGTGAAGATTAGGGCAGGGTTTAGGGATATTACTGATAGACTTGGCGTTACAAACAAACACGTTTCAGGCAAGCATAACACCAAATGCACAGAAAGGCTTTTGAAAACGGTTTTGTCCATTCCTTTGACGTTTCAGCTCAGCACATAAATGTGAACCCGTAAGAAGATTTTCAGCGCTACTTTAGCTTGTTCGGCTGGTGCAGAGCAAATAAATTCATCCCAGGCGCAGAGGAACTCAGCTTTCACAGCTGATGAGTTCAAAATGGGAGTTGGCTGACAGATCAAGTCCTGTAATTTCATTATGTAATCGTGTTGTGTGAAAATAAACAAATTGAATCTTTGAAGAAGAAACAAAAAACACATCTTGAAAATGCTAATGCACGTCCTTTGCTTGCTGCTCCAAAGGGAAACATGGTTTGTGGTCATCATTTTCTTAAAGTGATGAATGAATGTGTGGGATCATGGAGCTGAGGTGTTCCAGTTGTTCAGAGTTTGTTTTGTTCAGCCTCCTTCAGATCCTCACATAACCTCATGAGTCTCCTAAATCAGACAAACAGACAGACATCGCATCAGGGGTGTCCAAATTGCGGCCTTCTGACAGAATTTGGTCCATCCATCACAAGTGATTGATGTAGGCGGAGATGTTTTATTTGAAATCGGGGTAACATTAACAACATAACTGTCTTACAATAGGAAATGTTAAGTACAACACAAAGTATTCATATTTTATCACCAAACGTTTATAATAATTTGAACCACGTCCATCCAGAGGCTTTTACTGAAAAGCCGACTTTGCTTCACTCAAATCCTTTCCTTATAACTGAGGATAAATTTCTTCAATCGAACCCAAAAGTATTTGAAAACCAAATGTCTTTAAGACACCAAACACAAAATTTTTGGATCTACAATGAATAACATTCCTTTACTTCCAACTAAAACAAAATAAATGGACGACTATATTTGCTTGATTTTAGTTCTTTTTGCGTTCTTGGCCCACAAGTTCTTTTGGCTCAACAATTTTGGCCCACAAAGTTTGGACACCCTGCGTTACATGTCCTTTTTACAGATGGACGGACACTCAAGGGACTCAGGACACTGAGCAGGAATTAAATTCTCCAACTTGGAGAAGACTAAGATTACTGTGCATGCCAAATTTTTTAATAAGTCTGTCTGAAAAGACATTGATACATTTGCCATGGATGGCTTTTTGCTTTAGGTTTCTCAAACTTGGAGAAATTTCTAAACTGAAGCTGCACTATGTTTTTTTTTACATATCTGTTAAAACTGTTACTTTGTCATGATAGTATGTATGACAAAGTGACTTGGTCTCCTCTACCATCTCCCAGTACTCCCAGTTCTAACTACAAGACATACACCACTTGGTCAGAAACAATCAGAGCCAGGAGGAGGCACTGTCAATCAGGCTTGAGTATGCAACGCTCACACCCTGCTACAGCTAGCTCACCACACCAGAGGTTGTTGTGAATTCTCAGGCTAGTTAGCATTGCCACCGATGACGGCGAATAAACATTTCTCCTGTAACTGTAAGTTGTTTCTCCATAATTGGCACGTTGAGCACCGAGTACTTGACCATGATTGACAGCTTTATTTGGGTGATTCTGAGCAAGCTGTGTATGTCTACAGATGGCAGTAGAACCAGAGAGACGCAGGCAGTGGAACTTAATTTTATATTTTTTAACATATTATCTGTCTCTTGTTATATTGTCACAACAAAGTGAAAGTTTTAAGAAATATGTTGACATATGTTTTCTAAAAGTTACCAAAAGCAGCTGGAGCAATAAAATGTGAGGCCGGTAGTTATTTTTCCCCAACGTCAGCAGTTGCAGCCCTTGGATGGCAAACCAATCCAGCTTCGATCTCACTGTCTTGAAAACGGAACAACATGATCATATTGTCTCATATCTTAGCGACTTATAAAATTTGAACAGTTAACGGTGCATATTTTGACTTAGGAAATCCCATGGCAAATAAAAGCAGAAGCTTGTTGCAGACATGATGGGAGTGAAATGACTCTGCTTACTCTCTGCACACAGAAAAAAATGAAGCTGAAGAGAAAGAAGCCAAGCAAGAGATTAAAAGGAGACTCACCAGAAAGGTACTGTTAACACTGAGTACACACACACACACACGCACAAACACAGGGCACACTTATGGGCTTTACTTTACTATGAGACATGAAAGGAGGCAGAGAATTGGCTTTTGTGGACAGATGAGCTCATCTCGGGTTCAGAAGAGGAGCTGAGAAATCTTTCGAGTTTTTTTTCTCTTCTGTGAAAGACTTTTTTTTTTTTTATCTACCAAAATTCCTTTGTAATACTTTTGTTTGTGTGTGTAGCTGAGTGTGAGGCCTACAGTGGCAGAGCTAATTGCTCGGAGGATTCTGCGGTTTAATGAGTATGTGGAGGTGACGGACGCCAAGGATTACGACCGTCGGGCAGACAAACCCTGGACACGGCTTACTCCCGCCGACAAGGTACTGCTGTCCATTTACTTTCCTTTCTTACTTCAGTTGATCCCAATTTCTCTAAAAGTCATAATATTATATTATTATTTGAGGGTACCTTTTTATGTATTAGATTAAGAATGGGCTGATTAGTAGATTAAAGGACCAAATAATCGACCAAATCACAAAGTTTTACACTTGTACTGAGCACAGTAAGAGATAATTTAACAATACATTTTCTATTTTTATTCAGCACAGCTGTTTTGTCTAAACAGGACCAGTAGAAACTCTCTTAGCATGTTTTGGGTGTTGGATGTTTTGATCATAGTTCAGTCTATGTGCCTAGTCTGCCCCCTGCTGCTACTGTTTGGAACTGTACATCACACAAAGTTGATAAATTGGGTCACATTGAACACTAATGGGAGCGTGCGCCTGATTATAAGAGATTAGAATTAAATGCTGAAGCAATTCCAGGATTGGAAAATGTCAAATGGATTGTTTGCTTAAGGTGCAGGAGATGTCGACCTAATCCAACTGGACTAAATAGTTTTGAGGGGTAAAGTCTGGTATATTCTACTCTGTACTTCATTATATTCCCACAAAATAAACCAGTTGTATTGAAATGTAATAAAAATGATTTTATAACCTAATTTTGTTTTTTTCTATATATATATAATTTTAGTTTTATGTTTTATCAGCGGACTCTTGTCACTTAAGTAAAATTGACCTTTTAAAAAAAAAATCTGCATTCTGAAAAGGTTTCAAAATGAACATTTCCGATAACAGAATGAGGAGTGGAGCGGTACTTGCAGTGATGACCTAGTATATTTACGTCCTTCCCATTATAAAAGATAAATAGATTCAAATAAACCTAATGTTTCCCTTAGGACAGCTATTTAATGTGAAGCAGCTCGAAATTAGTTATTTTAATGGTGCTTGCTAAAACTAGATTTTGCAAAACTTTTATTTTGCTTGTCTTGTTTTTCATCATGAAACCATGTTGGCTTATTTATATATTCCATGACTGCAGCAAAAGGTTGCATCACCTTTCAAAGATATTGGGACTCTTTGTAAACATATTCCCTATATCACAGTGTTACAAGATGTTAAATAAATGTTTCTTTTTTTGCAGAGGCATAATCTTACACTGAAAAACTTTAATTTCATTGTATATTTCAAAGCGTCAGTTATGCCATGTGCTCCAACAAGGCTCCCATTGGCTTTGGAACAGAACCAGGCCCACAGCATCACAGCTCCTCCTCCATACCTGACAATAGGCATGAGGTGTTAATCCACATATTTGTCCTTTATCTAACACTTGACAAACAGGGAACTTTTGTTGCTGAACAGCTTGTGTTATTCAAAGGAAAAACATCCAGAAAGTGCTGTAATTTGAGTTAGGTCAGCGACTCGGGTATCGTTTTGGGGGTTAAAGATTTTCTCATCATCGCCTGTTTGTGCCTGTGCATCCTCTGTCCCCCAGGCCGCTATCCGCAAGGAGCTGAATGAGTTTAAGAGCCGAGAGATGGAGGTTCATGAAGACAGCAAACAGTTTACAAGGTACCCCTGCAGTCATTTCACTCCACTTAACCTGACTCTGAGGCTTCATCAGTCATTTAGCTCAGTGAATCCTGAAGCCGCGCTGTTTATTAGCCTTCTCTGATCAATACGTGTTATTGTGTCCTCCTAAAGCCTTTCCCACTCTCCTTATTAAAGTCATGGTGGGTCAGTTTCAGTTCATTACCTGCCAGCGCTGATTACCTATGTTCAGATTTGTCTCTCAGATGTTATAACAGCTGAGCAGTATTGGATTTGTGAACAGAACTAAAAGTCTGAGTCCAAAAAATACCTTTGTTTCCTTGTCTCATTATTGGTGTAAAATAAATCTAACTGTGGCACTGTGGGCTTTCAGAACCCATTTGGGAACCTTTCCTAAATTTTCCTTTATTATAGAAATTGTATATTAATATTTTTGGGCAGGCAAAAGCAGCAAAGTGGCCTATCTTAAGGTCATAAAACTGTATTTTTTCTCATTATATTTATATGGCAAAGATGCTTTTTAATGCTGCTTCATGACTTAGTAGAAATACGTATTTTGGCAATGCGCAGAAATTATGAGGTTTATGTCATTTTAAACACAAGATCACATGTTTTGTGCTCAAAATATCAACTAAAACAAACATCCGAACATACGAGTCATCTTTATTTTGCATCTTAAGTCCAACCAAATCTAAATCTTACAGCAGAAAATGTAAACAGGTTCAGACTAACAAAGTTTTCTGTTACCTGCTTAAATATTGTACTTTCAGTTTCTTAAAAATTCTCTAATTATCTCCCAGACAATTCTAAGTTACAATCTGAAATTCTTTGCCCCATGGAAAGTTAGGACAATTTTAAAAAGAAAGTACTTCCAGGGCTTTTCCTGGAGCAAGATGGTGGCTCGTTTTTACTGTGGTCAATGCAGTGGAACAAAGTACCTGTTTCCTGTTGTTGAAACACACCTGTCCATGGCAACAGCTAAATGTTTTCCTTGGTTGATGCGTCAGATTTTCTTGTCATAAAAAACCTGCAAAATAGAGAAATTTTGTTTTGTCTAGATAATTGTAGAAAAAAATATGTTTTTTAAAAAAGTTTGAATTCATTTGTTAGCTAAAAGAAGAGAAAAATAACTTGGTTAACCTTTATATTTTCTACAAATAAGTTTTATGCAGCAAATCACCGTCATTTTTTAACTCGTCACAACTTGAGCTTTTGTCCAATTCATTGATTAATTTGATTTTAAATTACTAGCAGATGAAAAATACATTTGTTCGCAGTATGTTTCCCTGCTTTTTCACCTCTAGATCAGTGTTTCTACATCTGGGTCTTACACTGAACCCAAGACTGTAAAGCTTAGACAACTTGGGAAGTAATGAAATGACATTGTTTTTATTTTGTGATATTAAACTAATCACAATATGAGTAAAAATGTAGAATAAATCAGTTCAGACATTTCTTCAAATGTTACAGATTTTAACACTGGTTTATAATCATGTTGCTTCATGGATTGTGGAAAAAGGCAAATGTTTTGTGTTTAAACATGTCTGTAATCTTACTCAAAAGTGACAGAAATGTCGAGGAAGAGTGGAAATTTTCAATAGAAACATTGTAGAACCTGACATGTTGTTTTGTTGAGTTTAAACAGTCTCTGCAGGTGTTTTGCGGTCTGCTTGTTTTCGGTTTTAATAGACGTGACTCTGTTGTGTTTCTGCTTTCAGGTTCCATCGGCCATAAGGGCTCTCTCTCCTCTCCCTACGTCCTCGCCTCGTTTCTTTTTGAAGCCTGTCGACATCTTTGAAACGGACACTTTGGCCTGTCGAAGCAGGGAAAACCTGGTTTTCACTTATAAAAGCAACCATGTGTATTTAGATGAGCCATGGTGCTGTTCTCTGTCAGAGGATACGAGGATGTTTATAAAAACTGTGCTACCTTCACTCAGATTTACTTAAACCTGGCTTCTCCTGCTAAAACATATACAATGTCATCTTTGACGGGGGTCTGTTGCTCCTGGTGATACATATTTATGTCTTTAATGACAGCTACATGTGTGTCTTAAGGCCTTGGCCATGTTAAGGCACCTTTGAAACATTTGCACATATCTATTGTGATTACAGTGCTGTGTATAGCTCGCTGAATAGGACCTCTTATTTATTGTAGAATATCAGAACCTTTGGGTATTTTATTGTTTTTGTTTTTTTGTGTTTTTTGTTTTGTTTTTTTCCACTTCAGGCCTTGTAATGAGAGGTTGCTGGGTGGAAAGACAAGCAGCATTGCCTTTGTAATTGTGACTGTGGCTCAGATGTGCTGTAGAGTGGTGTTCTTGCCAAGTTACGCCATAATCTTACAAATGCCCAAATATGGACATCCTCCTGGAACAGGAAATGGGGGGTGATTGGGGGGATGATGTCAGTGCCTGTGGGACAGATTGCACAGGAGGGGGAGGCAGTTTGTTCCGCTCTGATGTGCCTCACTGTGAAATCCCCATTTTTAGATCTGTTCCAAACATTGCCACTAGGGGGCATTATATCCTAGAAGTTCCATACTGGGATCCTGATGTCTGTGGGTGACGATTATCCCCTCAGCTGCTGAAGCTGTCGAAGACGTGGACACCTTTAGGCTTGAATAGTGAAGTGTAAATTATCCTCAGCCTACTGAAAGTTACGTCTGCTTCCTCAGCTCATCTTCTGATCATGTGACGTCGTATATCCTGCGCCGAGCCGTTAGCTGCAAACCAATGATCACATTATACTTGGCTTGCTGTTTTCAGATTGTACCATTTCCTTCAATTGCAGTTTTTTTTTTTATTTAAGACTTCTTGCCTGGCGCCTCCCTCGCCTAGAAGAGTTGGGGTAATAAAAAGCAGGAATTTAATTCTAGGTTGCCTTTTTAATTAAAATAGGTTAGATTGTTGTTTGGAGGGCTATATATATAAATATAATGCTGGCTTGAAATGTTGCCAATGATGCAGCCATCTGAAAATTGTGTTTACTAGAGTTTCTACCTAGTTTTTCAAAGTTTGGGCAAAGTCAGAGTATTATCTTATCATTTTGCAAGTCTGGATACTTTTATTCTTTACTATCAATTCCTATGAATTTAATTATTGGAACGAAGTGCCGTTTTTTCATTGTCTCATGCTTTATTTGACATGCTTTATTTTAGATTTCACCAGTAGCTACTTCACCTCAACATTTTAGTTATCAGTATTTTGGTTCTTTGGTTTCTGGCTGAGGACCCAAACATAAAAACATAGTTGTTGTTTTTTTTTACCTTTAGACTACTTTAAATCAAGATATTAAACTGAACCTGGAGACTGCCTAAATTGAGCATGATTCAAAGGGGTGTAAACGCCAAAAAAAGGTTAGAAAATAGGGGGTTTTTGTTAATAACTGAGCTTTAAACAATCAGGTCTGATATGTTTAACCAAGTATCCTAAATTTGGAACAAGAACTGATATGAGCTGATTTAAAAACGGATTGAAATAGCCCTTTTAAAAAGCCATGATGATGTAGTCATTAAGGAAAGAAACATGTTTACCAAAGCTGCATTCCTCTTTTACACGTCGCCTTGACATGCGTCTTGATAACTTTCTCTTTTTTTTAAGTACCTCTATATTTGTGCATTTTGTTGCACCACTTTATTTCGAGTAAACTGATCAAATATATGCCCTAAAAGTAAAGAGATGATACGGAAGTCTGAATTGAGTTTTATTCTTCGTTCCTTTTATATAGGTGTTGATAGATTTGTCAGTCACTTCGTTTGAATACTTGTCCTTGTTTCGCTGGCTTCGTGTGCCACTTCAGACTTCACAAGATTCAATAAGAAGAATCCTAAATTGTCGAGATGCGTGTCAATGCAGGATGTGACGAGGATATTTCTCTGTGAAGGCCAAAAAAAACTGGCCTGAGCTTTTGTAACATTCTTTCCCCCCTCATGCCATCGGTCTACTGAGATTTCTGATAATCATTACTATTGACAGCCAGGGAGATATTCTTTTTTTTTTTAAGCCTTCCCAACACTCGTCCTGGTTCAGGCAGCAGTGGAGTAAAAACCGACATTTGGCCTCTGGCTTTGCCGAGGTTGTAACACAAAACCGTGTACAGAAATGGAGCAGTATTCATTCAATCATTCATTCATTCATTCATTCATTCATTCATTCATGTCTCTGTTGTTACCTGTTAACAGTTTTGTACAGGAGATGTATCAAGCATGTGCTTACAATGAAATCTATTTTATTCCAAGTATGACACTTTATTGTCAATCCTTTACTTGTCTTATTTTATCCCCGTTATTTTTAAAATATGGAAAAAACAAACCCCTGCTTAAATATAAATATTGTTTGTAGGCAACGCACAAACTCTGACCTTCACACATCCCACATATGGTCAATCTCTCCAAGCCACAATGAAGTCAGTGTTTGGTTTATTTCTTCAAACCTTCCAGATATTGTTTCGGAAGCATGTCAAACATCTATGGAACTATGTTAAGCTTTAAATAATTAACTTAAAAATATTTAGGCATAAAGACATTTAAAGTAAATATCTGAATGGTGATGAATTAAAGGCGCTCTCGAGTAGTTTAATATTATATACACAAACAATCACTAAAATGGGACCATACTTACCTCAAGGTGGGAAATATTCCAAGGAAAAATGTCATTTAAATTTTGAGTTTAAAGCACCCACACTATTCATTGTGTTTAGTTTATATTTTATATAGAATAGAGTTTGTTTTTTGTAAAGATGCTGGAATAAATCAAACATCATGTAGAGTTAAAGCGAATAGTTTAATCTTATTGTACTAAATATACTGAGAGGCTTTAAAAAACAACTTTCATTTCATCCTATAAAATATATATATAAAGAGAAGAACTCTCGACTTGTACTCAGAAGATGTTTCTATATCTTACATGTCAAGATTAACTCAGAAATGAAAACACTTTTACACTCAATAGCAGCGGCTTGTTATTAAAATACTCAACAACTTCCACAAGTTTATGAAACGTTTACAACGTAAATTAAGTGCTGTTTTAATGCTGCTTGTTGTTGTTTCCTTTGTCACTTATTGGGAGAACATTCCAGATGGAACTGCATATCCTTATTAATATGTTAATCATTGTGATTTCCCAAATATTTCAGCCTCGTCCATCGTTAAATGCTGTCGCGACGCTGACAAATTGGGTGTGAGCGTTGGAAAGAACCAGACTTGGATATTTCATATAATTTGACAGAATTCATTTAATAAAATATGGACTGTAATAATCTCACACCATATATCCAGATACAACTACTGTTACATCCTTAATGTGTATAGTGTTTTTTTGTATATAAAGAGCCATGAAAAGAAAAATGTTTTTTTTTCTTCCTTGATGTTGCTTTTTTCTGCTGCGTTTTGATGAAATGTTTAAAAGAAAGCATTTACATAAAGGCGTGACATATATCCTAACAGAGATCACACATTGGGTATATTGGACTTTTGAATACAGGTCAAATTGAAATACTTCCCCTCCAAGCTCATGTGAAACCAAGAAAACTTCCTCCTACTCTTCTGTCACAGCTTTGTAATTTTTGCTGGATACACCGTAGGATCTCAGAATGCCAGACGGCTTGTGCTTCCTGTCGTACTTGGTGGAAGTGCACATTTTCCTCGCCTCGTTTCTACGCGTGGCGCACCATCCCTCACAGATTTCCCCTCAAACCACAATCTCGTTTTAAAGGACTTTTGTCTGAAATTAGAAAACTACTTCTGAAAATATCCAGCCTTCTCTGAAATCGAGAATAAACCGCAAACTCTGCTGAAGTTTTAAGGAAGCCGGTGTCGTTTTAACAGCCTTTGGCTCAGTTGCGTTGTTATTCACAGATTCTCTGTCGAGTTTTAGGTCAGGCAGGTTTGTTGGCAGAAATGCCAGGGTGATTGAACCAAGCTGCTAGTACGTTTGGCAGCTGCCAAGTCCTGCTGAAAAATGAATAATGCATCTCCATAAATCTTGTCAGCAGATAACTTTTTTTTTTTAAATTTCCATGGTAGACAGCTGCGCTGAATTTGGGTTTGATAAAACCAACGCCAGCGGTTGGCGTGGCTCTTGTAGCAACACCCTCTGAATGGATCTTTGACATTGTTACGACTGGGGTCGTTAAACCTAATTAATGAGTGCAGGTGCTGGCCTATGACTGAAGATAGACGACAACGGGGGACGTTTTGATCGGTGGGCTCCTGGAGAGGATGTCCATAAAAGCTCCTGACGTGGACTTCCTGGCAGCCCCTCCTCTCTTCATCCCAGCTGCCGCACTGCTCGTTTGTTTTGTTTGTTTGTTCACTCACCTGTTCAGTTTGAAGCCATAGGAATGAGCTGCCATTTATGTTACCATTAGTTTTTTTCCTGTTTTTCTTAGTTAAGGAGGTAAGTTATTGTCATTTGGTTTATTTCTTTTCTATTAGGTAAGTTGGTAATTTTTCAGATAGTTTCTTTTGTTTGTTGTTTTGGCACAAGGCTCATTCTGATGTCATATGCTTCACTTGGTTCCCACTAAACTCAAAGATACATCTTTTTAATAATAAATATAGTTGTAAAAAGTTTAGCTTGGTGTGTGCTGGCTGTTTGGGATGGGGAGAAGAGGGACCTTTTCATGCTATGTCCTAACCACCCCTAGACGGGTCATAACATGTTTTCCTTCCACTCAACTTTTAGTCGATTTGCTTGAATACAACACTCAGCTTCTTTTGCAATCAACTTTTTAGACTTACCTAAAACGATTGTGAAAGCCGAAGCATTTCTCCGTTTAAACATCCCTAGACATTATGAAGCGCAATTTTCTGCTAAACATTTTTTTATTATTTCACGACAGAATTTTATGATTAGAAAACCAATTTCTGAAATAAATTATCTTTTGGATGATGTTCCAATCTATTTAGAGGCACCGGTAGTTATAAAAAAAAAAAAAAGATGTCCTGATGTGAGGTTTCTATGCTTTGCACAAGTACAAATTTTTATGGTTTAAAACAGAACGGACAGCGAGGAGAGACTGGGGGAAAAGACGCTGGTTATTAAAGGGAGACAGACAGTTCCTCAAAGATCTTCTGCCAGGACTAAATTGGAAAGAAAATCTGAAATGTCCCTACAGATTAAACATCTTTGCAATGATTTGGTTGAGCAGAGAAAATATAAAAATTGCCCTTTGCTTTGTTGCAAAAATCCTCCCACAGACTAATTAAATTTCACACTCTACATAGGAAGGCAGCTTTTCCCCGACACACTCTAGCATAAGCCCACCACTCAACTGGAGACAAGTTGATTGAAGACATCACTCTTAAACTCCCCGAGGTCACGAGAAATGTGATTGTCGTACAGCTCAGAATGCAGTCACACTTTTTCTTATTCTGCTTCCAATCCATCAAAAAATATTCTAATAATGCTGAGGAAAGGAGGGCAGCCTTTTGGTTTGTTACGCACATTTGTTTGGTAAGAAGTGTGGGTGGAAACATTTACCTTTTGAATCTAGTAAAACTGTCTATTATTCAAGGAGAGATTTAATTCTGACTCATGTTAGAAACAAAACAAAAAAGAGTGATTTCCATGTTGTGTTCCCAAAATAGAGCCACATTGTCGAATTTGTGAGGTGTTGTGTTTAATAATGCGAGTCCTGGATCTCTGCACCATTTGGCTGAGCTGGTCAGAGGGAAAAGAAAAGCATCAGCAGCCAAACAAACAACAACCTCCAAACGACATGAATGCAGACGGGCAAAGAAACGGCGCCATGTGTCATTTGTAAAAGCAAAACACGAGAGGCTGGCACCGGCAGCCTCGATTATCATAAACATCTGAAAGGGCATGTGAGAAGGAACAAAATGAGTCCCCTGAAATGGAGGTAAAGAAATGAGCTGTCATGCAACATTAAATAATTCACGGGGAGATGTGTCGGGGTGCTCGCCAGGCATGCTTTTAATTTCCATAAAAAGAAGAACCGACACAGATGAACTTGCCAAAATAGCGCTTAATGCATCTGAAATGGTGTGCACAGTGCAAGAATGTTTCAGAAAGCTGCGAGGTGACTGGGCCCCATGACGTCAATGCAACAATGGGCTCTTAGACGTGACTCTGTGATTGCGGAGGGAGGCTGCGCCCGTATTGACAGTGAAATTAAAGCTTGACAGAAAGCAGAGAAGAAAAAATATTGTTTACAGATTTGACAGGAGTAAAATGACTTCCTCTCAGACAAAAGAGGTTGCAAATTCTGAGCGCATAAAGAGACAACAGGGATTGCAATACAGGAGAATTTGATTGCTTCGGTTCATAATTTTGTTTTTCAGAGGTTTGAGGTTTTGCTTTTTGATGCCGAAGCAAAAACCTGAAAGAAATAGTTCATCAAGGACAATTTTCTGTTAAAACAGTCTGAACAGATATTATCGAGCAGTCGCATAAATGAAGCAAACAGACAATTTTAGAGACATGCAACCAACTGTAAGAAAGATATTAACACTGCTTATAAAATAGCTTTTACAGCGTTTAAGGAATGAATATCGGCAAATGGAATAGAAAAGTGAAATGCGATATTTTCTGTTCTTCATCCTCCATCCTTCTCATGCTGTATTCTGTAACTTTTAAATGTTCAAAAACATTTGAAAGTTGAATAAAAACATTAATCATTGTTCCCGAGGTTCCCTGGATGTGGAAACGTTTTTTTGTTTGTTTTGTTTCGTTTTTTTTAAGAAAGAATACATTCAACAATGTGACCTTCAGATGCAAGTGTTTTAGTTAAAACAAGTGTAACAATAAAAATAGTTTTAGATTCACAAGGTTATTCTACTTTTTGTGTCTCTGCGTGTGCTTTAATGTGTTGTTGAGTTTGCATGTTGCATCAAATTGCTTACATTACTCTTACAGGCTTCATATTAAAGAAGTTAATCTTCCATTTGGGAATAAATGCAGCTCAGCACCACGCTTCTGCAAACACTGTCCAGCATTGGTTTACTGTTAGCAAAGTCATTTTTCCCCATTATTTTAATATGAATATAATATAAAATATTACACAAAACAAAACAGCAGAATAAACTGAACCAGTCTGCAGCCTCAAGGCATCTACTTTGGATGCACAGCAGTTCTCACCACAGCAGCATTTATTAGTACCTCTTGTAAACCTCTGGAAATTCAAGACATCAAAATAATTCTTTAGTGTTGTTTGTATGCTTTGTGTGGTTTTTTTTTTTTCTTTTTCTTATTTGGTTTAAAATCATCTTTGCTGACTAATCATGTTTTGGATCTTTGTTCACTCAAAAAACCAGGTCAGTGAGATGACATTGGTGAAACACACTGGGAGTTCAGGAGTTCTGGTGTGTTGGAATAGGCTTTAAGAGAAAAATGTAAATGCTCCTTCAACTTTTTGTTTTGTTATTAGACCAAAACCCTCAGACCAGCACAATAAATTCAATTTTATAACACATTTACAAGGAAAAAAAAAAAAATCCAAAAGTGGGGCATACATGTGCATCCAACTTGATCCCTTTACTCTTTTACTTCTAAGCAGAATTCAGTGCAACAAATTTCCTACGGAAGCCACCAAGTAAGCAGAGCCCTTCTGTGTTTATTTTATTCCGTAGCTGTTATGTTTCTCAAAGACTTTTTTTTAAGAACAATAATTAACAAACAGCATCATGAAGGATCAGATCAGACAGGTTAGAGTTAAGATGTGGAGATGTATAAAGCATAGTCCCATCACAGAAGGTAGGATCATCTCCTGGAGGCCATGGTAACCCTGGAGGAGCTGCAGAGATCCACTGTGAGTCATACACTCCACAAGGGTGACATATTTGGTAGAGAGGCAAGAAAAAGGGACGTGAGTTACCATCAATTTGCAGTGTGTGGCAGGACATGTTGGTTTTAAGTCAAACTTACCAGGGGGACCAGGGTGAGACCAGCGATTTTTTTATTGACTGAACCGGTTGCTAATTGCCGAAAAGTAAGGGTAGTATCTCCCCTGGTGTCAGTCAGGCTCAGCTCAGCACTTTCACAATCTGCAGCATATTGATTAGCCAGTGAAGGAAACAAGTATTCAAAAATATCATATTTGTCACATATGACATTTTTAATGCTAAAACATTTGCTGAAATACTCTGAATGAAACTGTGGCTGCAGGGAACTCCTAAGTGCACTATTAACTTTATGGTTATTTCCTATTAACAACCATGTGCTGTTGATAGAAAATAACTAAATTGTTGCTACAATTTTTGTTTTATATTTAAGGACGAAATTTATAAATGTGGATTTTTTCCCCTACCAGTCATGAATAGACCAGCAGATCTGGCTTTTTGTGTAAAAAGTGCTCTATTATTTGAAACTACCTGGAGGAAAAATAATAATATATATATATTAAAAACAATCCCCATATGTCCAGGAAGCTAAACAGAACCATTTGTATGGATTTACTATTGTATTTGCCCTATCATGCTTTCGTCTTATGTGAATCATTCCTTATTTTAACAATCAAACGGATTTTAATCATAGTGTGTTCAACTTGTCGTGCAAACACGCACTTATTTGAATCTTAAAATGAACAGGCGCAAAATATTTGAAACGGAACCGAAGATTGAAGGCTTTGTTTCAACCGTTCACAATTGCAGGGGACCAACCGGAAAAAAAGGTTGTTCAGTCGTGTTTCATCGAGGATTTAATCTGCACGTTTCACCTCCTTTGTGGGATATTTTGTGTAAGTATGTTTCGCGTTTATAGACTTATTTGACTCTAAAACTGGTATTTATAAACGAGTGTAGCGTAAATTAAAGATTCTGTTGGCTAACAACGAGTAGCTTCTGCTCACGTTAGCATGCAGGCTAAACGCGCGACAATTATCTTTAGCTTGTAAACTGTACCTTTATAGAAGCGAGATAAAAGATTTATACACGTAGAAACTAGTTTAAAATAATGTAAGGCACTTCATCACTAGCGTGGTGTTTGGGAGTAACAAATAGCATCTTTGTAAATATGCTATGGTACAAGGAGGAAGTAACCGAGACGTCTATGTTATACAGAACAAATAATGTTTTTGTTTTTTGTATTACTTCACCACCTTAAACACCATCTTTAATGATTAAAATCTCTTTACGAAACATTTTTACTCCAGTCTATATATATGAAAATTTTATTAACATTCTGATGAAGCTTGAAAACAAAGATATTAAATAAATTACGTTAAAGATGCGCTTTGAAGGGAAGAAATGGCACAAAAATGGTGAAGGGACAGGGATTGTTCCATGTATTTTAAGAAATGTACTTAAAAAACACATAAATTGAGATTCACCTGGAAATTCAAGTGGCCCAAATATTTTGCGTTGCATAAATATAACTAGACTTGTGAAAAAACTAAACAATAAAACTTAGACTTCCAGAATCATGCGTGGTTTGTGCACATAAGTCACAAACCATCTTGCATTCAAGATTATTTTTTTATAGGTCCTTCTTTGCAACTATATGCCTGTCCTAAAATCCCACAGACCCATTAGATTTACAGATTTTCTGTAATCAATAGTATGTTCAATAGTAATTCTGTAAAACCTGCAGATACTTTGCTAAACAACACAATGCTTAGTCTCACATACTAATTTTAATAGTAGATGAGCTTCTAACACTGCGAGGTAAAAGTTGCAGGTGTTTAATTTAAGTGGCCTTGGATGTATGTTGTTTGGATTTTCCATTTACTTGGACCTGCTATTCAGAAATAGTCTACAAATTGGGTTGTTAAATTCTAGCGTTTTCTATTCATCAGGTGTAGGAACGCAGTTATTTGTAATTCAAGTCAAATTACCTTGAAGGAAAAACATAATCTAAATGCTTTTTTCTCAGTTTAAGTGTTAAGTATGGCTGTAATGTCTGATGAGTGCAATGCAGCTTTGTGATGCCGAATTAAATAACGTTGTGTGTTATTACTGATAGAAACCACTTAAAGCTTCTTTTTTCACTTTCATGAATTCAGCATCATCTGTAATTCTTACCTTGAGGTTTCCATACCATTAAAGACTTCCAGACAGCTTATTCTGTCCTGAAAAGTTACAATTCCAACAAAATGAATACAGAAAAAAATAAAATAAAAATAAAGCAAAAGGTGAAAAAGGAACCAGAAGCAGCACATCCTGAGTTTACAAACACAAAATGGTTATTCTATATGTATATTCATAAACCTACACATCACTGAACCTACAGGAGCAAATGTTCTCTCATATCACCTACATTTCAGAGTTTAATAGATTGACATAAATTAACAGATGAAATAACTTTTGAAACAGGATTAAGAAAAATCAAGTTCAGTTATGATTAAAAACAACTGGTAACACTGATAATAATGTTAACATTTCTTTTTGATTACCTCATTTTCTTCTTGCTCACCAGTTCAAAGCTCTGTAACCTTTCTTACTTTCCCCATTTAGACTCCGTTGGCCTAACCTGAGCCAGAATGACGGACCGCTACAACATCCACAGTCAGCTGGAGCATCTCCAGTCCAAGTACATCGGTACAGGACATGCTGACACCAGCAAGTGGGAATGGCTGGTCAACCAGCACCGTGACTCTTACTGCTCCTACATGGGGCACTTCGACCTGCTCAACTACTTCTCCGTCGCCGAGAACGAGAGCAAAGCGCGGGTCCGCTTCAACTTGATGGAGAAGATGCTGCAGCCGTGCGGCCCACCGGCAGACAAACCCGACGATGCTTAGAGTAAATTGTCGTGAGCTGTGGGTGTTTGTTTTATCACGGCTGGATTGAGTTGATGGACAGTTTTCTGCCAAAAGTTTGTATGAACCACTTTAACAGCAGAATATGAATATTGCGTTTGTCTGGAGACGAGTGAAAGATATACTTTCCTCCCTACACAGGGAAATATGAAGGTATAGAACTACTGGAAGGTTGTAAAGTTGATGAAAAACAAGTTCATATGTCTCGTCTTTTTGTACTAAGTGATTGAGATGTGTTTTGGCACAAGCTTCTTCTAGTTTGATTAAACTTACATTTTGGTTTTTACTTGTAGTTCGATTTTGTATTTGATGGGTAATTTCATTCAACAAGTACATTCCCAGACAATACTTTGCAATATGGAGACACCGTTTTAGTATGAAATGACAAAGGGATGGCACACACCTTACATTTTGGCTTTATTTTTTGTATAAGATGATATTTGTAGCTCTGATTTTAATGATCAGGTTTTCTCTGGCTTAAACTGATGTCCAGTTCTCTTTGGGATTTTAGACTTGGACAGTTCTATCAGATTTCCTTTGTAAAGATTATAATTCATTCTTTGTGTAAACTTTAACAACTATTTATATACAACAAACAAAGCATAAAATCTGATTTCTATTTATAAATCAAAGCGTGACTCAGAAACACTTAAGGACTTTCTGTCAAGCTGTTAAGTTTCCAGTTTTCACTAATTTAATGAACAGAGGAGGGAGAAGCTCACAGATTTCTGAGTAGTTGACTTTTCAATTACTGACTTAAAAACTGAGGGGAAAAAATTGTGCAGAAGTATTCACAATTTGGTATTTATATCATCTGAACTAAATACTCTTATAGCCAGGGGAGATGAGCTTAAAATCATGTAGAAAACAATTCTACTTTATATGTTGGATTAAGTTATGAGTGTAGAAATGGATATTTTCTCAAATAGCACGAGAGTGAAACATTTTTAATTTTTCATGGGATACATTTCAATTTTAAACATTTATTTGTAACAAACATTCATCTTTGTGCTGGTGTGTGTTGGGGGGGAGGAAGAGCTGCTCACAAATCAATTCTCAAGCTTGTGAACATCAATCATGTGAGTTGTGTCAAGTCCCTGCAAAACACACATTGCAGCACACAGCACTAATCTTTATGATTCCTTTGTTTTGTTCTTTCTGTTGTTTGGCTTTAGTGGGTGTTATATTGTGATTGCATCTGAATAAATTTAAATATTGGAATAATTTAATTCAGACACTGCAAATTAATACGACAAAGACTGTGGATACTACACATGGAAGAACAATTTATATATTATTATAGTTGTTTCATAAATAATGGTTAATATCTTCCTGTTGATGGCTGTTGTCACTTTTGAGGAAATATAAGATATCAAACTTGTTTACTTTAAGTTTATCAGCTGATATGTTCAAATAGTTAAAATAATGTGTTACACTTAAATACCACTACATTTCAAAATCCTTTTTTTCTTAGCTAACAAAAAAAGTTAGCTGGTTAGTTAGCTTGTTGGTAAGTTTAAAGTCAATAGCCATAATAACACTGCAGCTATTGATTTTTCATTGTTAAGCTAATTACCAATGATGCTAATGATAGTAGGTATGCTACAAATAATTTAGGAATGATAGGAACATGCCAAATAATGTTGGCATGTTGAGGGGGGGAACGATGGTGGAGGGGGGAAATAAAAGCTGCTTAGGGCCCCAAAAAGGTTTGTGCCGGCCCTGAGGAGACGTTCTGGAGAAGCGCAGAGAACCTGAGGAGCGACGCCAGGCCCAGCTATTCAGACAAGTTGAAGGCCAAGATATAACCTGCAGGCTATAAACATGTCAGCTTTTTATTAGCCGTAATTATTTTTTAAAACTAATAGGAAATGTATCGATCTACATGTCATAAATCTATTGAGATAAATACATAAGCTTTCTGATCATATTTGCAGAGCTGTACCTCTGCGTTCGCGTCGTATGCGAGGACAAACACTAACAAGCTCGTGCATAAAGCCAAGCTAAAAGTTCAACATCTATTTGGCCTGGCAGAGTCAAGAGAAAGCAGCACACCTACGCATCCGCTCTCATGCATGCATCTGTGTGGAGCTGCCCACTCACACTGTGTCCGCCGAGATGTTCTCGGCGTGGCTTTGGATCACAGTGGTGTGTGTTGGTTTGTCTGCTTGTCACCATGTCAGGCTGTTAAAGTGTCAACACTCCCAGTACATGAAAACATAAAAAAACAAACGAACAAAAAGGTTACATGTAAATATATGCTTTAATGTCTTAATGAGAGGAAAAGTCTTAAAACGCAGCACAGGACACAGCTTGAGATAAACACAGAGTACTGAAGGGGTGAAGTGGTTCTAAATATGACTTTTTTTAAACTAAAAGCCGATGTGGCCAGTGGGATGGAGAGGTATGGGACAAGAAAACAGAAGAAAGTCCGACATGTTAGCTCAAAACATGTCGCCACGCACAAACACAAGACAGTTTGCCTGTGTGTAGGATGACTCACAGCCGGATTGGGACACAGGTCAGCAGGCCCAAAAGGAAAATTCTTCTGTTTTGCATCTTGTTGGCCGGTGTGTGTGTTTGGCTGGCGTCGGTATGAGCTGTTTTCTTGCTGGGGTAAGTCTCTGCCATCTGTCCACGCTGTGAGGCCGTGACAGTCAGGAGGACGCCGGTGCCAAGTCAGACACGAAAGCAGCCGTCGCACAATCACAGACTCATGAGAGTCCGGGCAGCTGCTCCCCGAGACGCGGAGCCAGAAGTAAACGTCTTTTGAAAGTAGTTTACAGTGAAACTCATTGGGAGAAATCACCGTTGCATGTCTTGCATGTTTAGTCATCACAGTAGACATTTCTTTGGTTTGTTTCGGCTGACAACAGCAATATCAGATTTAATGAGTTCTAGAAAATAACCAGGAACGCCTTAAGAGAACAAGATGGATGAACTTTACTAGAATCAATAAGAGGGGTTCTGAATTAACACCAGTTCCCTTAGCATAGGGTGACCAGACGTCCTCTTTTTCCTGGACATGTCCTACTTTTCAGACCTAAAAAAATGTCCGGGGGGAATTTAAAAATCGTCCGGGATTTTGGTCAACTGCCTCAAAACACATTATATAGCTTACAGTGCATTGTGATTACATTGCCACTCCGTTCCACTACTCCATTCCAGGTTTCTTTGTATTGCAAATTAGTCACGCACTTCTCCCCAAAT
>CAEGAG010034155.1:0-61179 GCA_903067065.1 Brachyrhaphis terrabensis
TTGCAATTATACATGAAATTCAAATAATAGACCATTTGTTCTTTTTAAAATATGTATTTATCTCAAATGATAGAACACGTGTAAGTGAACCGTATCGTATCATTGGCTGGACACCTGTGACTCACTGAGTTAGATTGTTATTCGTCATTGGTCAAAACTGATGACTGAGCTCAATGTATAGTTTACGCTGGGTTTTATTTTATGCGCTGCATAGATTTTATTGTGCGCAGAGACTGTGCGAGCAGTGCGCAATTGCGCAGGCGCGCAGCTTAGAGGGAACAGTGGNAGTGCGCAATTGCGCAGGCGCGCAGCTTAGAGGGAACAGTGCTCGTGATAGTTATGTTTATGACAATGTAATATCAGTCTTATGCAAATCTGGTTAATATTCTGAAAATCTTAACCAGATTTTCAGAATATTTAATACTTCAGTGTTTGGATTTGGTATGAAAGGTCATCTCAAAGTAGATAATATTTCCAAAGTAAAAGGAAAATGATGCATAATTTGTGAATTTGAGGCATTAATTTGCATTCATTTCATGCAGTTTCAACTGGAAGTCGTGTTAAGCTGCTCTCTACCAGTTTACCACAGCCAAGACTTCATGCGTTAGCTATTCAGGTTTTTATGGCTCAGGCCTCTCTGGTTTCCAGAGGGAGAACATGACTAAGCAGCACAGCAGGAAACCCCTCATAAAACATAAATACCCCAACACCAATAATAACTTAGATCAAACCAGCAGAATTCAAAATGTTGTCAAACCGAACACCAAAGTGCCAATCCTAAATACGTAACAAGCTGTGTTAGGACAAGCTGTGTGTGTGTGTGAGCCCCACACACACACACACACCCCATCAAGCCCAACCTCTTCAATTTGAAACCCATTCCTCTGGATGTGATCCTGTCTAAAACTACACTTCCTGGCTCTTTTACATATTTCTGTGAGCTGCTCTGGTTGAGACAGAAAGCTTTAGGAGCTGTAGAGGAAAATTCTCCATGCAAAAACACAAAACATTACCAAGTAATTTTAATATAGATTAGTGCAAATATCTTAGCACATTTGAAACAGGGCAAAACTAAATTAGAAGTAAGTTTTCACCGATGTATGTCAACTTGTTTTAAGTCAATAAGTTCTTAATATTGATGAAAAAGTAGTAGTTCCATTGACAGATTATATCACTTATACCAAGGGGAAAATGTCGTAAGTGAAATTATCTGTTATAATTGTCATAAACCAAGCTTGTCTTATATCAATTGTACTAAGATAGTTGCAGTAGAAACTATGTAGTGTAGTTGATTAAACTTTAATCTCTCTTCTAATAAACAGACTATAATCTCTTCTTAACACCACGTACATTAATTATTTGCTCTATTATGTTCTAGTTTTCTTTCCCTTCCATCCTTTCTGTTTGTATTCCTCCTGGTTTGTCTTGTCTCCTGACCTGGCAATGGTACGACCAGCCTTATCACCATAGCAACCACTAATCTAGCAGGCCTTAATTGGAGCTCGTTAATGAAGTTTTAGTGATGAGAGCCGAGGAGATTTATGAAGCAACGGAGGCTGAGGCAGGGAAAAGGGCAGATGGGCCTAGAAAGGAGAGACAGCAGTGGGTCAGACGATGGAGGCAGAGTGTGGGTTGTTGGAGAGGTAAACGGGAGGAAAGTAAGGAGATATTGTTGTTTCTAAGAATAGATCCTGGAAACTAAAGCCGGCGCGATGCCACGATGTGCCTTACTGCAGAAAAGTGTTCTCCTTCCTCGACTGCAGGCATCCTGTGGCTCGTTCAGTGTTTAATCCACCGCTTCGCCGCCCTCGTCATTCCTAAGTGGCAGCTTCCACTATCTGGCAGAACCCCGGGGGATGGGGAGTGAGAAAACGAGCAAGAAGGGAAGGGGAAGACAAACAGGGAGAGGAAGAAGTACAATACAAGGAGGAGAAAGATTTGCATGAAGGGGAGAGGAGGATCATGCTGACCACAGATGTAAGTAGAGGAGAAGGATAAAATGCAGACAGAGGTGGAAAACGAGATAATCACTGATACATGAAGAACAAGAAAGAGAGGAAACAAGATAGAGAGGCCAGAGTAATGAAAGGAGGAGAAGCAAACAAACGATTGGAGAAACGGGGAGTAAAGGACAGACGGGGAGATGGAGCGAGAGAATGACTCTCTCCTCAGTTCACTGGATTTCTTTCATGTTTCCAACTCATCATCTCCGCAAAGGGAATCAAAGATGAAATGAATAGCATGATCCGAGGAGTGTGTGGGCGGACTGGAGGATGGGTGTGTGTTTGTGCTTGTGTCTTTGTTTGTGTTGAGGATGCACGGTGCCGCACTCCTATCTCTGCGATGGGAAGGTAAAAATCAACCTTTAAAAAACCCAATGCTGGATTTGTTGCTCCGGATGAGGAAAAGCAGGTGAATTTAAAAGCATCAGGACTGCAGATGTCACTTTATTAGATTCCAGAGGAGACAGAGTTCTGGCCATGAAGACACTGAAGATCATGTTCCACTCAATGTCATATCAAAGTATTCCTCCGCCATGTTCTGCCCTCTTTCTTCCTGTTTAACTGATTGCACATTACCCGTTTTATTGCTTCAGACCCATGAAGCTTTGATGTTAATGCTTAAAACTGTCTAAACCGGTTACCTTACAGTGACATAACTCTTTTACTCCAAGGTCAATCCATTATCCAGACTGAACCATGTCAGTGTTTTACTAGGACTGAAACATGACAGCAGTTTACCTGAACTGAAACCTGGAAAGTATTTTACCCAGAATGAACCAGGATGGTATTTAACCTAACATGGCAACACTTTACCTGGGATAAAACAAGACAGTACGTAACTAAAACTTACTGTGTTTTACCCAAACTGAACCAGAAGAGTATTTTAACTAACTAAGAAATAGCCGTACTTTAAAAGGACTAAACATAGACAGCACTTTACTGTGAACCAGGATAAAACTTTCCTCAACTAAAAAATGACCCAAACTGAACCATGTCAACACTTTGCCTTTACTGAAACAAGACAGTTCTTCACCTGAAGTAAACCTGGACAGTACCTTACCCAACAAAAAGATCATTTTACTTTACCAGCGGTCCCTTAAAAGATAGCTCCAACCTGGACTCAGAGTTAAGTTTCTAAAATATCCCATTTATCAGCAGATGAGCAGATCCATCTATCCTGTTAGTATAAACACAACTTTGAACTTATTTTCTTTATGAAATATAGTTTTGATGCCAACTAAAATTTTCAAAACTAAGACACTCACAGAAATTGGATCCCAAACTGATTATCAGAGATGCAGTAAAAAAAAGGTCATTACGTTTATAGTGGAAGATAATTAGGATTTAAATGTCTCCCTGCAGAGATTAAACACCAGCTTGTGCATTAGTAACTCCCAAGCAAACATAATCTTGACTAGAAATAGAAATTTAACACCAGCAAGTAGCAATGAAGTTATTTTAATTATGTTTCTAAAAATCTTTACTCTTTTCTCTTAGAGCTTCCTCTGAGCCGCTTGTGATTTAAGCTTCTAAAGTCTCACAAAGGAAATATTTGCATTAATACTTTTTCTGAGCTTTATTGTTGACACAACATGCACAGATCAGACAAAGTGATAATTGAGGTTTAGCAGCAGGTTCTGGTTGAAACTAAAACAAAATGAAATTCAGGAAATAACATTTACATTAATTTACCATTTAAGTTCATAAAGAGATAACTATAAACTTTCTGAAAGTACATAATAGAAAACCCTGTACATTTTAGAAAAGCATCACCTCATATTAAACCAGAAGTCCAAGACTGTAAAAATAATCAAACCTCAAAAATAATGGATCAGAACTATAGGGCTACTTGATTACGTTTATGTATTAAAGATTCTTATCAGTCTCATTAATGAAGTAAATTATTTTCCTCATCAGTTTCAAAGCTATCAAAATCCATCTAATGAGGTTTGACCGTCTGAAGGTTGGAACTAATCACAAATTAGTTGTGGGTCATTTTAAAAGATCACTTAGTCCTAAAATAGCAGAAAAAAATCATAACTCCAATTAAACAAATATTTTATATGTATTCACACCATTTACATAACATCTGTACAGTTATAAACATTAAATCTGCAGACTCTTCATCTGAGATCATTTGAAGTCAATGAAATGTGATGAAGGCCATTTTTAACAGCGCTAGTCAGAGGAGTGAAATGTGTGTCGGCATATTTATACAAAATGTCAGATTTTAGCATTTATGACAAAATGTGTCTTATAAATACTAGGAAAATTACTTTCTAGGAAAGTATCTGAAAGAATCAGGTTTCAGGTCCCTAAAAGAAAAATTCCAGGAAGGTAATATGAAGCAATATTCCTGCTGAGTAAAATATTATGCATTTCTGGGAAACAATATGGTAAAAAGCTGATTTCTAACCTCAGTTCAGCAGATAATCCAAAAAAAGGGAAATGTTCCATCTGTCAATAGTTAATTAAACAGTTGTTTGTGTGTTTCTGCATATATCTTGTTGTTGTTATATTAGATTTGTTCTTTTTTATTACTTTTTTCCTCCACTGAGCAGCAAAATGAAGAAAAACATTGACGTGTTGCTCAGGAATCAATAGTCCATCTTTGACTTGCTGTGATATTTAAAACTGGTTCAACCAAATGACTTCTGCTCTGTTTACATGACCCTTCATTGGCTTTATTAAAGGACAGGAGAGGGATGAGAGACGCAGAGTTCTCCTTCTCCTGTCTTCCTCTAATGTCTCCTCTCTTCTTTCTTCACCTCCTGCGTCATCTCTTCATTCATCCCCATCTGTCTGTTTAACCAGGATGGATGAAGTGAAGCAGCGACAGTTCAGCCGCTGCAGAGGAAACTCTCACCTCTGCTCACGCAGCTGCTCTCCTCCTTCCTCATCCTGTTTTCACACTCCTTCATTTTAAAAAATCTCAGCTTCAGCCGCGCTGACACGTCGTCTTTTTCATAACGCTCGACGTCCGGTGCTTTCTTCCTCTGTTCATTCGTCTCCGCCAAGGTTATATATCTGCTCCTGTCAGACCTCCAAACGTCTTCACTTGGATTATGATTTTCATTTCCTGTCCATCCATTCATCCCCTCATCTGTCCATTCACACCTCCATCCATCCTGGCATCGACTCATCTCAACGCCCGGACAACAACGAGCTTACATTCTCATTTCACACTTGGATTTCTCTATTTTTCTTGACTTAGTTTTTCCTCACCAATGTCATGCAGATCTGCAGCCGGTACCTAAATAGAGACATTCAGAGCTGACAGTGTTATCTCAGATGTATTCTTGGGGAAAAATCATAAATAGATTACTATTTTCAGTGCATCTTGTCAAGAAAATTAGGACTTGTTTTCATAATTTGCATCCCATTAAAAAGGCTGTTAATTTGTTGTCATAAGGGTTTCAAGGTGTATCTGAGAGGCTGATCTGTGGTGAGACACCTCCTCTCTTCACACAACTCGTCTCCCTTCAGTAATGCGTTTCCGTCTGAAGCACATTCTTTTCATCTGCAGCAAACTTATTCCTCTGTCGATGCTTTGCAAAGCTTAGTAAGAACATTAGAAAAGGTTTTGAATTAATACCTCACTAATCCGCTGTTTACGATTCCAACAAACTCAGATAATTAAAATAAAACATTTGTTGTTGTAATCAACAAATCAAATTAAATGATAAGGCTCTAAAATGTCTGGGTAATCATAAAAAAATAGAGCGCAGATAAAAAGCCAGCTCAGTTGTTTTGGTTGAATTGGCAACTGAAAGATTTGATGTGTTAAAAATGCTAAGTGACTGATTCCTGTCTGGACTTTTTTGTATGTTTTGCTGTTAGTAAAATTATCCTCAATCACACTTTTGGTTCTGGATGGTTTCATTGGTACTTTTTCTACCATTCGCAGTCTTTGTTCCACTTTACCAACCTGCGGTTTCCTCTTCCATCCATACACTGAACTGCTTTCAGACCCATGGATTTCATTTGTTTTTTCTTTACAGTAGCTCCTCGGAGATCTGCAATATCTGCAAAAATATTTTCTATTCTTTATTCTGTTTTTAAATATGTTTTATGTTTGTGTGAGTCACAATGCTGTTGTTGCACAGAAATGTCCCCAATGTGGGACAATAAAGAATAATTCTCTTCTATTTCCAGTTCATTCGTCTGTGACATTTTAGCATTTATTAATGTTGATAAATTAGTCAGCAGATAATTTCTCCCATAGTTGCATATGTTCAGGGAAAGCATTCAGGTATAAACAGCAACTTTCATCTGAATTGCTCTTCTGCACAACTAGAGGAATGTTTCAGTGAGACATAAAGGCACCAACAACCTTTGCTTTATCAGTTTTATGTGCTGAACAACATAACTTCAAATGTTCTGATTGAACAGCATCTGTATGCATTTAACTAAAAGCTGTACATGTGTTTAAAATGTTCTCATCCAGACATGATTTTTAACGTATTGTGATTCTTTGTGTTTTGTTCACACACTCTGTGTGTACATATAACATTCTGCTTAGCATTATGCAGCAGGATCCAGTCTGCAGGATGTGGATTTGGGTTGTTATGTATTCATCACTTTCAGTGACAGTCTTCTCACTCTTCAGGAAATTTGAATTCAGTAAATGATTGAGGGTGATTTTTTTCAGCAGCTTCAGCTTTATGTTTTTATTCTTTCAACCTAAAAACATTCAAACACTCCAATGATTGAGAGTATTGACACTAGATCAGATGTTTAGCAAAAAATAATCCTTCTGGAAAGTAAGAACTCTGCAGGTGCAACAATGGGACTTTTCTTTAATATATTGCTAAAAAATCTCTGGTGTTATTCTGGAAACATGGAGCCACGTGGAAATAGTTTCAACAGTCAACAAGAGTTAACTGACAGCATCATCTTGAAAACCTAACAAACAGGAACCCTGTACAAGGGATTAAAAGCAGTTTGTGCTGAGTTCTGCCTGCACCTTTCAACTGCCCACTTGTGTGCTCTGGTTCTGACCAGCATAATCAGACTGCATGCCTCTGGTTTTTAATCACACCTTGTTGTTCCCAGTGACTTTATCACCAGAATAACCTGTAACCAGTAACCATGCGCTGTGGTTGTGTAAAACATAACGCCAGTGAATGGAAGCAGCTGAAAGGGGTGTTAAACTATAGGAGAGTAGAACGAAATTTAAAAATAATTTACACTCTGAGAGCCGATAATTAAACTCTCATTCTTGAGCTTCAGACAAGAAGAAAAAATAATATTGCTGCAACTAATGACCAATGGTAAAACAGACATCTATCATTAAAAAGGTCTTTTTGTCCAGTAAACCAGTACATTTAGTGTTTTCTGCTGGCATAGACACCACATTATCATCTGCATATGGCTGTATACGGCTCTTTTCTTGTATCAGATGTCTTAAAATTATTTACATACTTTGAAAAACAGAAAATAATCATTCTTTGTAATCAACTTTTTGTACTTTCAAGATTTATAAATGTTCTGGATCTGAATTATGGTACTCAGCCTGTAACCAGGTGCTTACATTACTGGGTCTCAGAGTTAATAATATGCTGATAACTTTACATATGGCCAACTGATCAATGAAGATAAAGTCTGTCATTCCCCTTGAAATCAACCAAAATGAACCTATCATGGTGTTGATATTATTAAATTTGCTGACGGTGTTGAAAAGTTTGCCTGCCTACTTCTGATAGTCATTTTTTGGCCTGGAATGAAAAATCTTGTTTTCATATCCAGGCCACTTTGATGACACACCAGCGCCATTCTTATTGCAAAGTGCCGGCATGCTGTGTGAAGGCTTAATGCTCGTCGACACGGTAAATAAAGGACAAGAGCCTGAACAATCGATGAATTCTCCAGCTCGGCCAGAAAAAAAGCAAATGATAAACTGCTTCTTTTTTCACCAGATAGATTATGTGTGATTTAGGCTTAGTGGGTGTTCAAAGCAAAACATAAAAAAGCTTTCATGGAAAAAGCATTAATCACCATTGTTTTTATCAAATGGCAATGAAAAACACAATTTTCGTCATTATATCTCATGGAATATTAACCCCCACTGTGGATGATATAATAGAGATTTAAATCAATCCTCCTCCACCATCTAATTCTCCTTTTTTATTAGTCTTTCCCCTTCTCGTTTGACTCCTCTGGTTCCTCCCTAACCCTGAACTAGACTGAGCTTAGCTCTGTCACGCACCGCCACTTCTTCATTTCATCACTCCATCACTCCATGTGCCCCTCTGCAGATCTGGGTATTCATCTGTCCATCCATTTGTCTGCTCCTTTTAGCCTGACAAGTGGAAATGACGAGAATAGTCAGCAGGGAGAGCAGAGAAGATCAGAGACAGGGAGAAGAAAGACGAGGTAGATTCTTAGGAAAGTGACTGAGGGGATTTAAGACAAAAAGAAAATAAAGGACGCTGATAAAAGATGGAGAAGGAACAAAAAGAGCTCAGAGGAAAGTTACCAGAGAAAATCTCAGACGGTTACATTTCCAGCTTTAAAACAATATCAAGGTTTTATCAGAGACTTTTTTTCAATTTTCCAGAAGAAGGACCAAGATTTGTTTTCTGTTGCTCTCCAGTCAGTTTGTTGCTGACGAGGCAACAAAACATCTTCTAAAGAAAAGTTTAGCTGTCAACAAGTCTTGCAATCTCCAGATTACCCACCAATAATCTCTCACTAAGGGGGGATTTGTAACTCAAAAGTCTAATTCATTTACAGCTTACCAAAAGTAAAAATCAAGCACTGAAAGTCACTGTCCACATTTTAATCTCACTATTTTTGGAATAAAAGCTACTTAACCGAAAACTCTTGACCTGTAAGATGGACATAACACCTCAAATCAAATAATCTGAAGTACAGCAAATGATTATATTTATACTCTGACCCACACTGTGCAAAATTCCTTCAATAAATTAGATTAAACTGAAAATATTGTTGATCCTTCATATGATTATTCTCAGATTGTCTAAATGCAGTGAATATTGCCCCAAGGATGTTGTGAAATTTTGTCAATACGTGTCATGACGAAGTCAATAACCTGAGTCTGTTAGAGTAGATCTCAGAAAGCTTTTGAAATAAATGCACTTTTGTTCTTTTTCCTTCTTTAGGTCACATCTAATATCTAAGATATTTAAGAAATCCTCCCTCTGGGTTAGTTTAGTATTTATTTCTCTCTGAAAGTGTATAAAGTCTCTTTAAGCATATGCGTGGCTTCTGGAAGTGAATTTAAAACATTAAGATATGATCAGACAACAAATGCAGTCAAGCACACTCATTCATGAGGCTCAAACACAAAGAAAAAAAAATCCCCTGCAGCTTATGATCATGGGTAGAACATGCATCCGTGTGACATATTCTCTTTAGAATGGCCTTTTTGTTGAGAAAACAATTAATTATGATTTTGAAAAAGAATTTGCATGCACATTTTGCTATAAGAAACACTGCATTGTCATCTGCATATGGTCGAGCATTTCCAGCTAGACTTTAAATAACCCTTCTTTGGGCTGGTTAATAGTCAGACTAGAGTGATGAACTAGAACCAAGAGTAGAACCTGATTAGAATAAAAGACGAGCCTGATGTTTATTCACCATCTAATCTTCTTTAATGTTCCTGCAGTTCTTTTTTAAAGTTAGGCAGATAATGAGAACTCTAAATTATGCTCATAACTTTCATATTTCAAAGAGAGGAAAAACTTCTAAAAGTGTGCCCTTCTAATACTCTGACTATTTATTATCAGATTGCAAAATGATATGGATTCTAAAAATAACTAATCCCAATATAAATATCAGTTAAAGCTCATTGTAATTAAAGCATTGTTGTCCACTCCACAGCTGCACACGCACAGACTTGGCAGATGGTTTTGCTGGATGCCCTTCCTGAAACAACCTCCCTGTTTAATCCCAGAAAATAATGGGATGTTGCCATTAAAGTGTTACTTTTGTGACTTTGGGAAATAAACATATTTGACCCATTGCTTTTCATAAAGTATCCTGTTAGCATCTAGCATATTTTTACAAGGAAATCCACCAAAGATTTCTAGGCTTGCATAAATTTGTATATTTTGCATCTGTGAATCCAATAATTTGAAGAATTGTGTTGCAGTATTCCCATTTGTAGGCTTTAATGGCCCAGTCCTAATTTTAACAGGAGACATTTTCAGTTTTTCTCATTAAACCTGTGAAATTGAATCCATTCAATAAACATGTTTTATTAGGACTTGGCTATATTTAAAGGTTTTAAAGCATCAGATGAACCTAATGAGCAGCTGCATTGAATGCTGAGTATTCTGTTGCTTTAATTAATTAGTGCTGCAATTCAATTTGGTGTTGAGTTTCACCCTGGGCCAGAGGTTAACAAGGCCTGAGGATAAAACTTTACTTGAAATTTCTCACAGTGCCTTTTGGGGGTGAAAGCAGCAGCAGCAGCAGCAGGAGGAGGAATCTAAGTGAAAGCTATTTTACATTCTGCCCTTTCCTCCTGAATGCAGCCACCGTCCCCTGTGGGCCGCTGCAGATGATTCATGATAAGTCATGACTGGGAGATTATTTCCAGTGTGCTCAGGGTGCAAAAGCTGAAATGGTCTCCGAGTAGAAAATCATCTTGTGTTGCTAGTGTGCAGCAGAGGAACATATTCTTGTCTGTCTGATAGTATGTTGTGGTCAGTGACAGACGGCAAGAAAACAACTTACCTGAAACTACGTGAGCCAAATTAATTCCTGGGTCAACAATAAATCCTCTGAAGAGGGCGACATTTCCTTTAAAGTCAAATTGAGACACAAAAAGGTGACTTTTAGAGAAATGCATTCTTTCTCCCGTCTTGAAAAATTTTAAATTTGACTTTTCCTCCCTGGAGACAGAGACATAGAGGAGGCGAGGCACTATAAATAGAGTAAGAAGATAAAGAGGAGTAGAGGAGAAACAGGAGGAAGTGTGTACCTGTTTTTGACGGATGTAGGGTGAAAGGCAGGGAGAGTGGGCGGCCGGCCCCACGGCCCCGACGCTTGTGGGTAATGACCACTGATGCGTAGCAGCCTGGTTGTCATTCTCAGGGGCCCGGCTCCATTAGAGAGAAGAGAAATAGGCCTCGTGTGCTTGTGGATGTGTGTGATGGTGTGAAGGTGCATGTTTCTGCACAGCCAGAGAAGCTGTATGCTTGAGAGGATCTGCTTCCATTAGGGAATAACCTATAAGATGCTGGTGTGCAAATTTATCTGCGAACACGTAGTATGCAGAGTCAATTTCCCTCTGGAAAAACAAGCTTGTATTGCTATGTTTGAGCCTTCTGTTTATTTAAAGAATGTGAAGCAGATATGTGTGGGTGAATGATCCATGATAGGACTGCAGTGTTTGCCCGCCTCATAGTCCAGTGGACTCGGTTTGACTGTGGACCAAAAGTCTAACATTTCTTGCATTTTCAGTTCCTGCAGTTTGCTTTCACATTACACAGTATCAAAGTAAAAAAAACACTTTGAAAGTCCAGAATTTTTCTTTAGTTTTTGGTAAAATATGAGCCACTTTTCCCACTAGCGTTGACATGTGTTTGTTTTGATTGGATTTACCCAGAATGCCCTGCTCTGTAGTCCACTTCCTGCTTCTGGAGCGGTTTCCAGTGTGCTTGGTGTTCTCATATGCATTCGACCTGCACCAGAGTTCACTTCAACCGAACTAAAACTGAGGTTTTTAGGCTCGATTTGTTGATTACATTCATTCCTCCCCAAACAAATCGGACTTTCAAGACTAACAAACTGGAGTTGCATAAAGGTGAAATGAACAGGGCTGGTGGAAATGGACCTTAAGATGTTAAAACAAATTTTTTCATATCCAGTTTTTATTTCCTTCTTTCACTTTTCCAAACACACAGATATACCTGCAGCCAGAATGGAAGGAGCCACTTTTCTTTTTGACAGAAAACTAATGGGACAATCACACACCTGTTGGATGTCTGTCTCACACCTCATCTGGAAGTAAAGCTCTAATATAATTGTCAGAGTTGCCAGAGGGGAAGACTGTGATTGAACCTCAACACAGCTGAACTTTAAGCTTTAAGGGAGCAGGAACTGCAATGACAGAAGTTGGCATATTCAAACCAAACTATGAGCACATTCTCTTGACAAAGAGACGTTTTACATGTCCTTCTAACGTAACATGTCTACAAATCAAACCAATGGTCCCAAATGTTACAAAGGAAAACTAACGAGAGTCTTTTAGCAGCAGCATTCAAAGTATAATCTCAGTTCTGTGAGTCTCCTATTGCTTTTAGTTCGGATTTAATTCTTCATATCATAGATTCAGAAAGAATTTTCTGCAACTTCTGAGATTATGATTATATTGACATAAAAACTTTAAACAATGGATGCAGATTTATTAGCTGAAAACCCCATTAATCTTCTTCTCCAGATCACCCAATATTTCTGGGCTAGCAGAATCTGGTGACTGTGGAGGATGTTGGAGTTACAGAGAACTGGTCATGAACTGGGCATAAAAGCTACTCCAACCAAAAAATAGGACAGTCTTAATAAAAAGCTTTTAAAAATTTGCACATTTTGTCAATTTAATACACTTAGGATATGATGTAGTCACTGAAATGATTTACACTTTCTTCAGTATAGTTTGATCTATTTGATTTTACAAAGAAGCTACAATGTTGTAACAAACCCCACCTGAAAGAGATTTATTACTTTCTTCTGAAGGACAACCTAACTCTGCACATACGGGTGGAAAAAGTCTTTATGTGGCCCACATCTCAGTCTGCTGAGGATCTTTGCAGCGTGATGAGTCTCTCCCAGGCGGCTGTCGGTCTGATTGAGAGCTGAGCCTCAGACACAGACAGGCTGATAGAGAGCCGACTCCTTCCTGCTCTGTAAAGAGAACACAGGTTCTCTCCTGGATTGTTGCCAAATTCAGTGATATTCCAGGTTTTTCTGCGTCTATTTCACAGATTCTCTTCACATTTTGTTGTTCTGCAAAATGTGAGACAGGCTGAACTACTTCAGCAAAATCCTGTGTACGTTTCTATATAGCTGCTAATTGTTAGCAGCTATATATGTATATATAGCTGGTAACTGTTAGCAGCTATATATATGTATATATATATATAGCTGGTAACTGTTAGCAGCTATATATATGTATATATATATATATAGCTGGTAACTGTTAGCAGCTATATAGAACTGTTAATTGGACACCTGGATGTAATGAATGGCTCATTACCAGGCATTTGAGGAAATGCTATGTGGTTTCAATCAGTCTAATTTAGTGTGAATCCATCTAATATCACGTTCTTGACATCCTTCCCCTTTTTCCTGTTTCTGACCCGAAGGCCCTAAAATCCATGTCTTGCTTCCATTCATTGTCACACTGTCAGATCTGTCTGACCTAATTCAGTTATTCAGTCTCAACATTGTACTTTGTGACCCAGGTCACCATCAAGATTTCATAACATCGACCTCAGAGTGTGACATGTTCAATTCTTACATGACTTTTTAAAGAATTGTAGCATCTGCTGGGTTTAGATGCAACAACAGCATCTCTCCTCTGGCTGCTTGTTTCTGTGAATCAGTCACCTGTTCATGCTGCAACCCTCCAACCTTTGCAAATCACTCTTACCTGTCTGAATGTCTCACTCTGTGCATACATAAGAGGTTTGTTGTGACGTCCTGTTGCAGACCATGCTGCACATGTGTGTATATTTATATCTGAGATCCTTGTCTTTGTGAAAACATGCATTATGGAGCAGAAAGTCTCTGCTGACCTGTCAGTCACACATCAACCTTGGGCTGAGACAGACGGCGGCTGACTGAGAGCTTTTGATGCCGTTCAGGGCTGATGTAGTGCGACTGTCCTTCACTGTGCCACATAATGGACTGTAGTGCTTTCCATTTAAATTAAGGCTTCAGTATATTTGAATTAAGTTAAATCTAATCAAAGGAAGACTCTGGGGAAATCTTTACTTACACACACACTCACATTCTGAAAAATGATAAATCATGGTGATAGATATGCTTCTGAAGGGGTGTGAACTGTAGGAACTTTTGTGGTTTATGTTCTCATAATGTGTATTCTCAATTTTAAAGCCTACTAACCTCCTGCATGAGGTCAATGTGTCCTTGAGCGTGAACTCTGTTGAAATTTTAAATTTTGCCTGGTTGCTAACGTTTGTCCGTGATGTTTGTAATGCAGCAGTTTGACGTATGAAGCTTACCAGATGTTGTCCTCTGCTGTGAAGAGAGCAGCTCTGAGCTGAAGGAGGCGTGTTGAGTTCGCCAGGCGTTTGGTTCCCAACTTTCCCGTATTTTAAGCCAAATTGAAGTGTCCCATATGGAACGTTTCGTGTCCTGTATTTAGCTCCAGCTTGCGATTTATATTTGCAAACACTACATGGCACTCCTCTCCTTACTTACCTAAACCAGATAAAAGAGGTTTAGGTAGTAGAAATTGCAGCGCAGCTGGGCTTCATCTGCAGACAGCTCTTCAGGCCAGAAGTCACAGCTAATTTTAAAAATGTATTTTATCGACTTATGGAGAAATATACAAAGACAGAAGACTCTGGTACTGCAGAAAGGAATAGGAACAAAATAATCCGTGGGTTAACCTGTCAGAAATTAAAGCTTTTTGCAGTTCATGTGTTAGGAGTTTTCAGTTGGACATTAAGGTGATGAAAATGAAACGTAATAATAAATACCTAATGTCCTTTTGCATAAAACTGCAGGCTGGTGTTGGGTTTTTCTATTTCCATTCTGCTTGAAGTTGCTTTATTGCTTTAAAAAACAACATCCTTCTGTTTACTGAGGACATTATCAGCTGAAAACGTGTTAGGAGAAATAATGAAAACCTTTTGTTGTTTTGATAAAAAACAAAATGTTTTCATCAAAACAACATTTTGTTCGTTCTGGAATCCCCCATAATGAACTGGGATTCCCTTCTGCCTCTTCGACTCAATCTCAGATAATCAGAAGATGATGGAGGGATGGTGACATTAAGCCTCGCTGTTCTTTGTTTGGTGTTTAAATTTATTTAATTCCTAAATATAAATCTGTACTAGAGTCTCCAGTATCAGATCGGTCCAATCCAATCTTTGGTCACCATGTTTACAAGAGTATGTCCAATCCAACCTTATCTTCTGGCTGCTTAGCTTGTCAGCCAGCAAGATTTTTTTCTTATTGAACTGTAGACATGTCTTATAGATATTTTTCTATTATTCATTTAGAGTTTCACCCCAGGCTGAAGGAAGAAAAATGTTCCTGCAAGTTTTCTGCAGAGCTTTTAATTTCTAAATGATAGCTTTTCAATCTGAGACAGATTTTTCTGCTGCTACTAAATAGTCAGAGGCAGCATGAAGTAGGAACCCTCAATGGGTTATGTTTTTAAAGGCGCGATTCCTGCCTGGACCTTTTCACTCAGAGGAGACAGAGCATTTCAAAGGAGCTGACCCCATTTAAAAAGCAATTGGTGGAATGAATATAAATCATGCTGGTCCCTTTCTAAAGCACCACGTCTTTGTAAAAACTCTCCTCAGTAAATGACGACAACCCTGAGGACACCATAATGTGTGTTTTTCAAATATTGAATCTGTGGCAGCTCCACTCTTCAGAGTGGTCACATTGTTTAGGCCTAAATGGCTCAGGAGGGGCCACATGAAGAATTAATGGCAATTACATTTACGCTGCACAAAACAAGCCAAGCATGAAGAACTCCTCACAGAAGCACTTGAACCAATGAACTGGAGTTCAGTCAGATGTGTGCTTGCATGTTAATTTTTAAAATGCCTCTGTAGAAGCCAAAGTATTTATTTCTGCGGCGACTTTACACATAAAAATAGATTTACTATCAGAAACACACAGAATGTTGCATTTTTAATCACACTTTGGCTCTTTCATCTCCACCACACTGTTTTGTGAAGCTATGTAATTTTTTTTACTTTAAATCCCTTTGTATGCGACCTCTATAACTTCAAATCCATAATTGTACATATTTGACTTTTCAGCAGGGATATTTATCCAGATGAAGGTTTTATATTTTTTATAAAGGTTAAATTAATATATTCTCCCAATTTTTAAGTCCTCAAGAGCAACGATCCTGCAGCTGTTTGATGCATCCCGTCTGCAGCACACCTGAACTCCCTCATCAGCCTGACATTCAGCTCTGCAGAGGTCTGGTGATGAGCCATTCATCTGACTCACATGTGACGGAGAACAGACACATCTAAAAGTTGCAGAATATTAGCTCTCAAGGCTTGAACTTGTCCATCCATAATTTAAACATTGCATTCCTACTTAAAACCTATTTAAGTTAAAATATGTATGTTTAGTTTGTTGTTGAGACAAAAATATGTTGTTTTTATAAACTTAGATCGTTTTTACCCATGAACACTTTTGGGTTGATGAATTTGACCAATGTGACAAAAAGTTTGGACACACTGGAAGCATTCTCATTAGGAGAGCTGGACAATAAATCAATAACAATATGTATCGCTACAGAAACGTGATCAATCAATAGATAATCAGTCTTATTGAATACTCAATCATTTGAGTGAACTCCAATCCAGAACCGCACTGCATTCTGGGAGATGTAGGGAGAGGAAAGGCTTAGCAAGGTGGGTGGCAACAACTAACTCACTCACTCTTTGGTTACCTAGCAACTCTCTCACTCTTTGGTTACCTAGCAACTCAGTCACTCTTTGGTTACTTAGCAACAACCTGTTGAGTAACTTGCGCAGCAGCAGTTTAAGGTTTTGCCTCATAACTAGCTAAAAATAAAAAACAGCACAAAGTGAAAACTGTGTAATAAACAGTAAAGGTCACACCATCAGATATTTAAAGCAAAAAACTAATCAATAATTATTGATATCAACTGAAAGGAAATGCTTTATTGTGTTTTTCAGCCACTCAGCCCCATCATTAAGTCCTTTTTGACAATTTAACTTCTTTTTTTTGCTGTAATTCCTTGATCACCTTTTACTAAACATCCTGTTTGAACATATAAAAGATCTTTTAAGTAATTAATCTTTATTTGTTTTGTTCTGTTTATTTTTCTGATTTTGAAGGTCAACTTATGACCCGGTCAAGACAAGGAAACATGTAGATTACATCTGCATGACCTTAACATTCTTAATGTGCTTCACCTTTCATGCTCCTCAGTTTGTCTCCATTGTTGTTTGATTGACAGCTGAGGAGAAAGAGCCCTGCCCTCCCTCACACACACACACACACACAGCGATACCCTACCTTCAGTCCAAGCATCGATCAGCTCCCTGTGCCTCCATTTTCCTGACCTTACCTGCTTCCGTCCCGTGATGCCTGCCCGTGTTTAATGGTGCATCTCAAATGCAACATGGCCGGTTTGTGCTGCATTCCCACCATCTAAATGTTCCTGTCTAGACTTCAGGAACCATCAAAAAGTTACACAACCCACTTTCAGAGTAAAACTGACAAACAAAAAGAGAACAAAAATAATACCACATAATCATCAATCATTTTATGTAATTAAATTTGATCAAAAGAAAACGGAACTTTCTAATTTTAAGTTCCGTCTTAGTTTTTTGATTTTGCGTCTTGCAGCCACATTTTCTTGTAATCTTTGAAAGATGTTTTGGTTCAATTATTATCCAGCGTCCCTAAAGTTTCTCTCTTTACTCGATTTCAGTCCAATTCCTGAGAATGAAAGCATCTCTGCATGCAGTCAGCATGACAAAAGGGAAGGTGGGAAAGGAAAGGAGAAAGTCAAGAAACAAGGAAATGCATCATTCTTTGTGTAATCATCCACCCTATTCCAAGTTTTTAAGTTCCTTTGGGAAGCAACTTGTTGAAGCTAAAAGCTTCATTTTTGTCGGTTAAATTTTGTTTTAATAGATTCAGCCAAAGACGTGGGACAGACCTGTGGTAACAAGGTCTCTCAAGATCAAACTTCAAATGGTTTCTTTGCTAAATTGTAAATTATAGTGCAAATGCAACACTGGTTCATGTGAGACTATGAGCCTTTCATGCCTGAGTGATCTAAAGGTCAGCGTTAAAATGGCTTGGATTGAAAAGCAAAATTCTTCTAACGATGTTCCATTTGACTGCAAACGATTGAAAATCTGAAAAAGTCCAAACAACACGTTGACTTTTGATCAGGCTGGGAAAGATATCAAAAAGTCTGTTTGTGTTTTTTATAAAATGGGACACAACTTGATCTCTACATGGAATTTGACATATTTAGGAATTTAACAAGTGCAAAACAGTAAAGCGTTTAATCTTTTTAAAAACAGCCAATTTGTTTTCACATTTTTGGATATTTTTTTCAGTCCACCTCATGTTGCTCTCTGACCTCTGCTTGGTCAAAATTACAGCTTTATCCTTTAAGTCATTTATTTTTCCTGAATGGATGCATGTCTTTTTGTTTCTTAAGTTTTGGTTATGATGGATGTTTTCAACCTTTTAAGTCATCCTCTAAATCATGTTCCGTATTCGAGTATTTCTCATGTTCGTGGTTATTGTTCGTATCAGATCATCTGGTAGTTTCACACTACTTCCTTTTATTTTGCAGACAGATTGAAGCATGAATAAAGTTAACTGTGTGAGAAATGACATAAACCTGTCCAAGGCTTCAAAGCCAGTAACAGTGTCGTGTCTGGCAGTCGAGTCACAAATCAATAAATACGCTCTTGATTAAAAACAGTAATAAAAGCTCATTTAGCCTCTGAAATGTGCAAAAGAAATTCTGATAACTGCTTTGAAGTAATGATTTCTAGCTTATGTTAATGGTGCTGCTTCCACAAACCCGCCTGACTTTTTTATTCCCTTTAAAGGCTGCAGATGCAGAGTTGTCCAACGCTGCTGCTTTCACATCATCAAGTCTTTAATCACTGCTGTTGTTTTGTGTTTTTTGCTCTTCAAAAGGTTAAAATTAACATGCAGGAATCAGATTTGATGTGGAGTTTTATCCGCCATAACGATAACACCCGTTTATTTTCTATTAGCAATCTGTTTTTGCAGGTTAGGTCAGGGTTAAGGTATGAAGGTTGGTGCTTTTCTCCATAAGTACACCAGTTCATGGTAAAGGCATTTACAGAAAGTTAAATTCCCACAATACGTTACATTATCAAGTTGTTACTCATGTTTAGTTGGAACGAATTTCAGTGTAGAAAGAAAGAATTTGACCCCATAAAACTGGGATCTTCCGAGTTCCCAGCAGCACATATTTAAGCTGTGCATCAAATAAACACACAAGTCAGAATCTAAGTTGATATTTTCTTTGGTTCTGCTGTTTTGGTCTGAACTTTTGTTTCAGAGAGAAACATTGACGCGGCTGAGCTGCTGCTTTTCTTTCTCAGACATCACTAAAATACTGTTCACATCGACTTTGATCAAGTGGAAAAATAAACAACTTCACAAAATGGACAAGTTGCTTCAACTTTTCATACACATATAAAAAAAATGAAAAGGTGTTTCAGACGGATGAACGAAGACGTGCAGCATTTAGTAACAATCATTCCTGAAGGTTTTTGGTGTCTTTCCACCCAGCAGTGGTTTGGACGTGGAAACATTCTTTCCTCATTGTTTGAACTCTGACCTGGATTTTGTCATCTGAATAGAGCTGGTTTTGTTGTTAGGGTTTGTATTCAGAGCATAAGGAAGGCAAATACAGAGAAAACATTCAAACTTGTCAACTTAGAAAAGAATTAGCACAAATAGAAAACTGTAAATTTGAATAGAAATAGATTTTTTTTTACATCCATTGGGATTAGTTTACCAATCAGCACTGTTCAGACCATGCCAGCTAATTTTAAGCTTAAAAATCCATTTACCTTATTATTTATTTATATGTGTTAATTTATCTGGGACAGTATCCAGAAAATATTTAGTTCAAAGAGCAAAAATGCACCAGATTATAGCTTTTTATTTCATCTAATTTCAGTTTGTAGTCCCAGTGGCAGCTGCAAGGAAGACAAATGTCGACTTGGAAAAGCAACCAGACAAGATTTTAAAAAAAAGAGAACAAAGCATTTGGCAGGTTTGCCAACAACAAAATCTATTTTATTGCTTCTCTGGAAAAATATTACATAATTTGTTTTCAGTTCTGCAAAGAGCTTTTATGTCTTTAAATGAGAAAGCTGATTGTCCAAAAGCAGTTCTGTGCTGTGATATGACTTTCCCCTCAATGCAGACCTCATTATTCAAATGTTCAGAAATCAGATAAATTAAATTCTTAGACGTGGAACATTAATATGAATAACTTTGACTCCAGTGCAGCTTTACATTTTAGTTGCTGTTTTATTGTTATTTATTGCAGTAGAGTCGTTTGGTTATACTTGGTTGTTTTAAAAATGTAAATAAATATTGTCATAAATAATAAGTCACATAAAAGTACAGACTTATTGTTTCATAATAGCTAAAAATATGTGTTGTTCTGTTTATCATTATGTTCCTTTGATGATGATGTGGAACAAACAACTTCTCAGCATATTTACTAGGGATTTTTTAATACTGTATATTGGAAGGATGCATTTTTCTTCATAATAAAACATTTCTATATACATGTTACATTTTATGCCTTCTGAACATGAATAACTTTATTGTTTGCAGATTTTATAGCAAGACAAAATTCATGGAAGTCAGCCGAAGCCGCTCTGAGTTTGCTTCATAAAAAGACAAAAACTCCCACGGCACAAGTCGAAGGACATGGAAGTCAAACGTTCAACAAATCCAAACCATAAAATGAAGCGGTTTGTGTGTTTCACTGTCGTGTTTCATTCTTTCCAGGAAGTTTTCTCTGTTTTTTTTTTTTGTTTTTTTTTTCAGTTTTTGTTGCCATGAGCTTTTAGGCTGCTGAAACTTGTTTGATACACACACACCGACACACACGTCAGCGAGAGCAGATGTCAGCCTCCAGGCTCTTCATTGGGTTAGCTGACACTGTAAAGGTCACTACAAATTACTCATGGTCAGCATGGCCCTGTCTGCAGCCGACACAACGGCTGCATCGTCTCTGTCAGCCAGGAATTACACCATTGACCTTTTTGCGCTTGTGTGTGCGCCACTGTGTGTGAGCATACGTCTTTTTTCCAGTTACTCGTCGGGGTGCACGTGCGTGCGTGTACTCGTATGTTCTTGGAACTACGTTTTTGTGTTTTTCTGTCCGATTCTGTCTCGTCTCCTGTGGGTCATTGGCTTTCTTCCCAGGCTTTTCGCTCACAGTGACATGGAGATTATTGCTGTTGTTGCACTGTGTTATTTACTTCAGCCTTGTGTTTGTGCAGCCCAGTCTCTGGAGTAAAACTGGCATTTTGTGTTTCTTGATCTTTATTCTGCCAATGTGGTTTAGCAGAGAGTGCCTGTTGTCACTCCAACCTTGTTACTCTGCAGCATTTTGGGAAGAAGCTGCAGAAAACCCAATAGCTGCTTGGGTTTTTTATTCAACGCTACTTCAAACTATTATTTCTGGGACTATTCCCTGTAATTGTTGCATCTAGTATTGGACCCGACCTAAGATGGATGTTTATTGCAAAATGCATTTGTGAAAAGAGAATTTCTACCAAATTTATGGTTAGTTTAAAGGCAGGTGGAGATTTATTCTTACTTCATTGGATGGTTTCTGTTTAGCAGTGTGGTCCAGTGATAAACGTATTCATACAAAGCAACAGCACAGATGTCTGGCTAATGCAATCTGATGAAAAATCAGAAAGCCAGAGGCTCTCTCACTGGGAGAGCACACCAAAATGAATGTTTTTATTGCATTTTCTTAAGTGAAACAGCAAAAACAATGAGCAGATGATCATTAAATCTAAGTCAGCAATAGAAAAGTTTGAGTTTCAGTGACTCTCCAGCAACAACAGAGAACGAATGCTGAATATACGGGAAGCCAAAAGGGTCAAAATTGATACAATGCACAGTACAGGTTGCATCTGACATAAGAAACCAAAAATCTAAAAAGAAACATTTTGGGGTTTTCTTATCTGTATCAATCCATAATAATTCCTGAGCCTTGTTGAATGTCTGCAGCAATGTGGATTTAACTGTTGATAATAAAACTGTGATGCTTTCAGAAATGGGAGCATTTAAGATTTTAAAGCTGAGAAGCAAGACTGTAAAAACATTCATCTTTAAGCTAATATACCGTCTTTATTTAATATAAAGGCTTATAATGCAAAAGAAAACTATTCCTGGGAGCCTTCAGGTTTCATTATGTTTTATTAAAAGTTAAAATGGTGATTCAAAATAATATTTAGTCTAAAGACTAGAATACAGTCATGGACTAGTAATGGTATCAAGTTTTTTCTCAAGATTTAAAACAACTTAACTTGCAGTAAAAATAAAGATGTTTGGAAAAATGTTTGCATGCAAGAAAGCTTGACACTCAGGAAGCTAAAAAGGCAGTGTTTTTACCTAAATACCCTAAAACCGTAATATTTTTACTCTCATATTAACACATTTTTACAAGAATCACAGCTTGAAAGAAAAAAATCTGAGCCCTCCACTCACCCAACACCACGAGTTCAAACTGTGAACACTTCTTGATCAGGATCTCATTGCTCTATCTGGTGAATGCACCACTCAGGCTCCAGTCAGTTTCATTTTTTATTATTCTCTTATCATATTAGATCATAAATACTACATTTAAGCTGCAATAAAACATGTTTGGTTCCATTTTAAACTTCTTATTCACTCCAGAAACTGTAGAAAGACAGAAAATCAATCAGGTTTTGCTATAAATTAATGTGAAGCAAATAAAGGATAAATACAGCTGGCTTTACTTTCACCACATGTAGAGATGATCTGAAGGCTGTGGCTTTCCACTGCGGCCATGTTGGATCTTATTCTTCTTCACTGGGAAGTTTCTATAATTAATTTAGTAATTAAATTACTGAGATGAAGGCAGATGTTTCTGGTTTGAAGAAGGGAGTTTGAGGAAGCAGGTTTATTTATTCTTTGCTCTGTTTTGATGTTTCTGTCACCGGTGATTTTTTTTTTGCCCCGCTTCGCCGCTCGACTTCTTGTCGCTGAGTGTTGACTTAGCCGTGAGTGGGAACAAGACCCTGGTGGAACAAAGCTGTGTGTCCACCTCGCCCGGGGTTGTGTTTGTAAGTGCTTCTTATCGGCGCTGTCACATTTATTAGTGCGCACACAAAACACACTTGGAAACAGCTTTGCACAGAATCCTCCGCCGTATAATCAGCTGACTGCATGTTGCGGCGTGCGGCTGAAGAGCGTTCTGTGTTTGGATGAACTGAACACGCGGCGTTGAGTTCAGAGCTGTGAATTTTTAACCATCATGATTATGCAGGAGCACCTGTGAGCGTTTCTCCTTCTGATGGATCTATCCGATGTAAAACAGATCATGTTTATTCAGGTCTGGATCTCCCTTTTCAAACCAAATAGTTCCTAACTTGGCGTCAGTTCTTTCTGCGCCTGTTTTCAAAGCCAGGGCTCCAAATCCAGGAATGGCTCCTTCAGATGATTCCACTCTTTGCAGATCTAAGCATCAGGGACTAAAAGCAGCTGCAACTTTCTGACCACCATGTTTAAAACTCCTTAGTTTATGAAACCTGCTTGAGTTCATCGTCATTTTCTTGTTTTTTTTTTTTTGTAAAAATGTCAGCAGCAGCTGTTTTTTACTGAATATATGATGATAATTTACAGCTTTGATTATAAAGATGTTTTCACATGAGCTGTTGCTGTGGATTGTTAATGCTCCAAAACGTGACTGAAACTGTTTTAAAACCTTAATCAACAACCAAAAATGCAGATCAACTTTGATGCTGAACAATAATCATCAGCTTTCAACAGTTGTTACAAATTCCTGTTCTTTATTCATCTTCCTGTCTTTCTGCTGCCTGGAGGTGTGTAATAACAACTGATGCATATTCTACACATACGGTGGTCATATCAGAGGCGCTTTGCTGCCATCTAGTGGTTGGAGTCATGTTACTTAATGTCTCAAATTTACATCACAAATACTTAAGTTTGCATTTATTGCATTGATATTGCAAAGTTAACAGTAAAAAACTATTGATTTCTTTATTTAATAATAATTGGGCTTAACTTTATTATTTAGGCTGACATTTATAGAATTGTGTTTAACAAATATTCAGTAATAAAGGCTGGCGGGACACGGGTGGTTGCAGCTTTATCATATATGTTTGAAATACAAAAAAGAGTTTTTACAATCTTCAAAGCAAAGTTTATTAAATTCTCACACGTATTAGAAACCACAACAAGCTGCTCGTCTCAACTCTAACAGAATCAAACCTTGGCTCTGTGCTAAAAACAGTTGAATTAGAAAATAAGTTTTTCTCAGCCATCAAAGTCAACCACATCGCCACATACTGGCCTAGTCCAAGTAACAGACATGCTTTAGGAATTATTGCATTCACAACTGAACTTAAAGTTTTGTGCAAGTCAGTTAGTTTTTAACCATTATTACTTAAATGTGCGATGAAAACTTAATTATTCCTGTATATTGGAACCAGAATGATGTGAATTTGCCCAAAAGCAGATTTACATCAAATTCTGTTCTGCTTCAGGTTTCATTCACTCTGAACTGTTTGGTTCTCTGAGCAGAGCCAGTGAAGCTGAAGTTTGTCTTGATTAGCAGAAGATTTTCATTCCTACTTAAGACTTTAATGTTGCCAAAGCAACCTAAGCTCAGAAAAACTTTCCAACACAGAAGTGCACGACATTGTGGACTGAAATATCTTTCTAAGTAATAAAAAATCTTTGTTTGCAATAATACGGATCACCAAGGCAGAGATGATAAATCCTGCTCTGTGCAGGTAATCTGTTTGGCTGCTCTGTGGTTCCCTGTGTTGGCTGTCAAAAGCAGAACCAGTCAAAAAGTGTCTCCAGCTCTGCCTGGATCAAACAGACGCTTTCGAACCAGAGCCGCAGTAATATAAAAGGCAATGATTAAAGCTCCTCCACTCTGTAATTTCCTTAAGCTGATTTCTTTCTTTCTGTCTTTTATACCTTTTGTTCTCCACATCTCCCCACTCTGGCTTTTCTCTCCCCATCCATGAATAATCCATTCACCCCAGCCTGCCTGTGAAATAACAAAAAGTTTTGGACTTCACACACAAACCTCCTCCTTCTCTCTCCTCTCTGCGCTGCTGGAAGCTTTTTGCCTCTGCAGAGTTTTGCCTGAGGATCCGCTTCCTTAGAATGAGACGCAGATAAAAGATGTTCTGTGGTTCTGTAAGGAACCATTAAAAGCTATATGTTTGTCGTTTGTGGAAGTTGTTCTTTGAGTTTTGTGACACTTACAGTTCTGCTTTACCTTTAAACTTTTATTTATGTGCATGAGAGAGGGCTGGGAATGAGAAACTGAATTTAAAAGGTAAGATTCTTTCACATGCATATGCAGGTCTCAAGGCGCTAACGCAATAAATGTATGGCTGTAAATTCCAGTCACTGAAAATGGGTTTAATAACAGCAAAGTGTCACACAGATGTGCACGTTTGCAGCATATATGACGGGTAGAAACCTCAGAAAAGAATGAAGCAGAAACAGCTGAGAGCACCAGATGGAGGAGAGAAGATGGCGATTAAAATGCAGGTTATGTCCATGAGACGTGAGCGTGCACAAGAACGATCGATTTCACCACACTTTTAAAAACATCTGTCGAACCGCAGCAGAGGGTGTGTGTGAGGAGGCAGCGGCGGTGATTTCAGGTCCAGTTTCAGGCTCCGGGAGATCCGGCGTTCCTGGTATGCATCCTCATTTCATTACAGCTACACCGGATCATAAATCTGGCTGCAGTTTGCTTTCCTGTGCAGCATCATTCATTTATCAAACTCCCGCTGGGATGTGTGCGTTCACACAGCCAGGAAACATTTAGGAAAACAAACCGGTGGTACTGAACAGAACTTCTTCATGCAACATCAGCCCCACATTTCCATGGATCTCTGCGTAAAGTGAGAAAATATTTGAATCAGGAACTGAACAGGATCCTGAAGATCAGGCAGCAGAAACAACTTCACAATAATATCAACTGAAAATCCTTCACAGAGAAAAACCACAAATGAAATCCATAAATCCAAACAGATGGTTCTAGTCAGATGTTCTGCTAATTATTTATTTGAACTCGTCCTTCGTTAGAGTAAATTAAACACGAATTTCAGCAAGTCATCAACAGAAGCTTGTTTGATGACTGCAAACATCAGATGGTTGAAGAAATAAAGAAGAAATCATCAGACGCCCAAATTTATGACATTGAATATGAACTTCCCACAAATTTAAGAAAGTTTTTTTTTTTATCTCCGTTCAGCATTTTTCTAAAGTGAAACTTGTTCTGATGGTTCTGGTTTACTTTGGACACATAAAAATCTAATCTAAATCTAATTTTTCTGTGCAGCTCTTATCAAAGTACATCCCATCACCGTCTAGTTCGTCTTTCATTCTGTTCATGACATGAAAATCATAAAGTCAAGAAGGAAATGGATCTCAAGATTTTAGAGTGGAAGGTTTACTCAACTCTATTTTTTCACCTAATAAATCAGATAATGTGAAAAAAAAAATTATTGTAGTCATATTTTTGTTTTAGTAACTAAGAACTGTGACTTTATCATCATGGCTGTTCGAACCAGGATGAACAAACCAGTCAAGTCGGCGCTTCCTGGTTTGGGATGAAAGATTTATTTTCTTCTTCATCTCCCAAAGTGCAGTTTTCCTTTTAGTGCTTACTGTGCAAAAATCCAGGAGCAAAAAGCAAAAACTTCAAAAATGGATCTTGACAAGTTTTAAAATCTTGTTTTTTATGACTGATAGAATTTTTCAGCTTCTTTATTAACAAAATACTTTTTCCAAGTCACAGAATCAGAGGAAAACTTAACAGTGGTCAGATTCCTTCCTAAGTGTTTTGACTTTTTTACTTTAAGGAATAAAAATTGGATGTTGAACATTTCTTCTGTTTTTAAATTCCCCTGTTTTCTCTCTAAATCACTTCATCTTGAAGATATATTCAGCTACATTTGGTGAGTTATAAAAATTATACCTTTTACTTCTGCAAACCTTTTATCTGCTAAATAAATCAGAAAGTCAGGAGAAAAATGCCAACCTGCTCAGATTTTGGTTTGGAAGTCACTTTTTTAATAGAGAAAAAATAATTTTATTTTTTATTTTTCCTTTTCTTTGCCTCTTTCTGAAAAAAGTTGAGAATAATCCTCAACAGAGTCTGTTTTTCCTTTAAAAATATTTTTAGCACCTATCATGTCATAAAGTTAAGGGTATAAAATGTACCCAGAACCCTTTATTTCATTTCTTTTTGCCTTTCAGGGCTTCCATACTTTGAGTTTTTGTTCCAGAAGTTGCTGTAGAGATGAACTGTTCCAGTGAATGTTTGAAGTTGTTCTATTTTGGATCTTCCTCCTTTTATTCATTTATTATTATCCTTATTTGTCTTTTCACTCTCTTGGGATTATTTCCCTTACAATGCAGCTGCAAAAAAAAAAAAAAACATCTATGTATCCAGAATAAAGAGAGTTAAAATAGAAATGGATTCAGTTCATATTTCCTGCTGTATTTTTATCAGGATGTTTTGGGAGCACATGAAGCAGCGTGAAGCAGAACATGGAGAACCAGGTGATTTGAGGAAGACTCAGGCTGTCTGTCAGCCTGACCCTCTCTGTGTTTTCAGCTTTGGTGCAGATTTCTCTGCGTTACACAGGAGAAGGTTAACAGGCTTCAGCTCTTTATGCATTGTTTCACTTGTGCAGCTTTTAGAAACTGCAGATTTTTACGGTGTGGCGGAGGCGTTTATCCACTTCACAGGACAAAGGTCTGTGCAGGATGCTAGAATGTGTCAACTGGGAATCTAAAATGTTGCTTTGTCGGTTTTGAAAGCCCTGATTATAATTCATCTCCTCCTGTTTTCTTCTTCTATCGTCTTCCCTCAGTCTGTGGCCTCTCTTCCTCATCCTTCTACTTTTATTTCCTCTACTCCTCTCTTTCTCTCCTGTGTGCTGTTACTGCTTGCTGGAATTGGGTATTTTTGGCTTTCACCTGCATACTGAGATGCACTCACACAAACACAGGACACCACTGGGCCTCTGTACTCAGCAACCGAGCAGAAAATAGCCAAAGATTTCACCTGTAGTTAGCTGTTCTGCAGGCAAAGCAACAGGAAAAGACAGATTTCCGTCGCTGACGCTGAAAGCCTTCACCTGCTCCACCCGTCTGGGTCGTGCATCACCCTGTCCTCCTTCCAGTCCTCATCCCTCTCTCTGTCAGTCCTATTCTAACACTCAGTCAGCCTTACCACCTCTTTTTGTTTAGTGCTGAAAACTGTGGTCACGCAAGCCAAGAAACCCACACAAACATGCATGTGAATGAGCCGACACCCACGTGCAACCGGCACAAAAACACGTTGATGACACAGCGATGCATGCCTGCGAAAACACACCGAGCTCGCTATGTTGTCAGCTGGCCTTGGTCTCTCACATGCACTTATGAAAAAATGGCTTTGGAAGAAGAAGCAAGATGTTGTTGTGCTCTTTCCTCTCTGTGAACTTTATTGGTGTGTACAGCTATTTCTTCATTTAAAAAAATAGCAGCACTAAAGTTATTTTTTTTAATCGCTTTCTTTTTGTTATTTAGACTGCCAGGAGCAGATCCCATCTTGGGAAAAAAAATCCCCAACAGAACGGGAGCTCGAATAATTCATGCAAATGTTGCAATCAATAGTTCATATGCTGCACGCATAACAGGCTGACCATCTGTCGGAGCGAGGGCTCGGGCTGAATTTAAATGTGCAGCGCAGCGTGGGGGTAAGCAGGCCGCTGCAGTTAACTTGGAGATAATCACAGCGCTGTCAGATGGAGGTGCAGTTCATGTCAAACATCAGCTGACAGATTTTATTTGTTAGCAGACTGAAAATCAGGCTCCAAATCTGCTTTGATTGACTGACAGCTTCTCCGGAGAGATGCTGGCAGAGAAGTGATCCTCATTAAACCACCGAAGGAATCATCATGTAGCGACATGATGCACCTGATGTAAGGATTAGACGACTTCATGTTGGAAGGCAGGCTTAGCGTAGAAAAATGCAGGATAAATGATATATTAGAAGAAGAGAACAAAGACTGAGACTGTAACCGAATCCATTAGCTTCTTCGTGCTACCATGACGACCTGCAAGAGGATTCCCAGCTAAAAATCCTCCCTATGCAGGTTTTCTGTGAGGAAACCTGCAAACTTTAACATCTGATCACGTTACAGCATCAAACTGTGACGATTTTTATTACGAATTCATCTGGAGCAAAACAGAGAAATGGATCATTGTAAAGTAGAAAGATGGAAGGATTTTACATAAAAACAACGTCATTATGGACAACCACGACTATCTAACCATGTTTTCTAAGACATGTTTAGACTGTCTTAGAAAACAGAATGTCTTCAGTCAGAGGCTTCTTCAAATTCGCTGTAACACAGACTGCTACAGGAGATCTTTTTTGCCAACAGCCATCAACATCTAAAATAACTCTCAAGAACTTGAATTAATATGAATTACAACAACATTTCACTTTCCTCTGGGATCAATAAGATATTTTTAAATTTGAATTTGAAGGTGATTCAAAATGTCTTCCAGACAAAAAACTGAAAAGTGTGGCATGCATGTGTATTCACACACCTTTTCTTTTGATACCCCTAAGTAAAATCCAGTGCAACAAACTGCCTTCAGAAACCACCAACATTACAAAGGAATAGTTTAGATCAAAGCGCATGTATGTGTTAGAATGGCCTAGTCAAAGTCCAGACCCATGTCCAATTGAGAATCTGGGGAAAATAGACCTGAACGCTGATGCCCCAGTCCAAGCTAAACTTTATTAACTTTGAAAAATAGAAAATGGACAAGCCATGTAGAGACATGAACTCCAAAAGGCTTGCAGCACTAATAGCAGTTTTTATTTTAAATCGGCTAACAGGAACATTTTTCATGAATAATTTGTAGTTATGTTCTTTTAAAAATAATGACTTACAACTGGGTGAGTTTCACAGTAAATGTTGAAAGTCATAAATCCTTTTACTGCATTTCTTTGTGTTGGTCTGCTTCACAAAGTCTGAATAAGAAGCACTGAAGCTTGAGGTTTAACCTCATAGTGTGTTAGATACACAAAGAGTTTCTGCAATTATTCATCATTTTCTAAAGAATTTACTATTTAAAGAGCTGAACAGTTTTATCTGCTACACACTGTTAGGTTATGATGTCTGATTCCTCTCCTGAATATTTATATTTAAGATCATCTTCACCTGAAAATGTCTTTTTTTCACGTTTTGTTCAAACTACTTGACTGAGGTTATCAATCCTATCTTTGCTAGAAATATGGATTTAAACTACATGGTAACAGAATCCATTTAAATGTAATCTTCACATCACCATAAGGTGTTTACACATGAACTAATTAGTGAATATTGAACAACAGAAAGTCTAGAATGTTGCTAATTACAGATGAAGAGTGAAAGAGGTGACAGTTTATTATTCTGCTGATCTCCAAATCATCTGAGCATAAATAAACTCCACAGCTGAATAACTTTAAAGTTTCTGTTTACAGTTTAAAGCTTTTCACTTAGTAGATATTTATATTTTAAGCTCTTAGAATGTTTGATGTGTTTTGCACACTTACTTACCAGATTAGGCTGACATGATGATGATTATTATTTATTAGTATTATTATTATTAAGATGCTATTTATCATTTCTTGCTTCTTTTATCTTCAGAGGGATGTAATCTTTATCCCAATAAATAGTTTTCTACTATAAATCTGTATTTTACTGGGCTTTGGTTCTGGATGGGGAGAATCAGCCACACCTCCAAATTGCACCTATGTTTTACTCTGAATAAAATAGAATATATAAACTTTTAAAGGGTTCTGTTTTTGCATGGCCAGGAAATCGTCTTTTCTCCATTTATTAAAAATCAAGGCAATCTTCACACTGAAGAAGAGTTAAGCCACTTTTCAATAATATACAATGGATAAAAGATTTTTATAAATTTTTAACTTTCTAAAGAAAATTTGCATACCGGATTCATGTTTTCTTAATCTCTCATCTTGCGGGGATTAAGAACGTATCAGCAAACAATCTTTGCTTCTGATCTGAAGTCAATAATAAGATTAATGTGTTAACAACAGAAAGCTGAACCGGTTCCCATCTATCATCTTCTGGAAAAATATAAGCAAAATTTGTGTAGGTGGGAAACAAGCTGCTGATCATTTCACCGGCAGCGCGGATATTACACTAATATTAGTGTTTTGAATTATTAAAGTCATCGTCTGACAAGTGCGAGATTTAATAATGAAAGAGGATGTAAAACATTTACGCTGTGCCATGAGGAATATGAAACGTCCTGTTCTGAAACGTTGCAGCCATGGCTGGAAACGTGACAGATGTCTGTGTTTGTGCCTCCCAGTGTTGTGTTTTTATGGCGGCCGTTGCATGTTTATGGGCTGCAGCTGCCGTACGTGGCTCACCTGAGGCGCTTCACGGTCTGCTGGCTGGAGAAAAACATTATCCTGCAAGGAACGGGGAAACTGATGGCTGATGTTTGCACATGACACTTTAACTTGTGTTTGGATTTTGTTTTTCTGCACTGGCCACTGGCAGCAGTACCTGCTTGAAATGCAGCTGCCACCTGTGAAGCCCGAGGTTCCCATCTGTCTTTCTCTGTGTGTTTGTGTGTTTTTGTCTCTGGAACTGTTTGATGGTGTGCAGTGAAAAGCTGCATTCTTGTTTTCTTGAGCATTTTTGCTCAGAATGTGTGTGAGTTTGTCAGCAGCCCCTCGCTCAGTCGTTTTGACGCCCTCCAGAGACCACAGGTGAGGGCAGTTTGATGAGCGATTTGTGCTCTCATGGGCTTCTCAAAGCTCGGATTCCTTCGCCTCTCTGTCCATAATTAGGCTGTCGTCCTCATGTTGTCTTGCTTCATCTCAGATTGTTTGTCATGGATGGAGTTAAAAATGCGTTTTCTGTGTGACCGGCGCAGGTCTGAAAGCTGTGATTACAGCTACAACTTGTCACTTTGGATAGCTTTCACCTTAAGGGTAGCGAGATCTCACACTTGCATGCAAACTTCCTCCAACATTTGCCACAGCAGCTGCAGCCACAAACCAAATGAGACGTAAATGTCACAGGAATTGAAGGAAAACACCTGAGCTCAGAGTGTTGCATCCACTCTGCTTCTCATTTTCTCCCAATCTCTTTGTCTTTCCCTCCAATAAACCAACAAATGGCCGTTTATTTCTGATTCTGTTTCACACATGTGTGGTTTCTAACCTTCCTGGTTGCCATCTGTCAGCTATGTGAAAAGGTGATGAGAAGATGAATCACAACAACTTCCTGTTATTATGCTAATGAACCACCTGATTACCATGGACCCAAACTCCCTGCTGATGCCAAGCTGCTGGCTCTGCTATAAACTAACCCAAACATGATTCTCCTCACAATTCAATTTAATCCAGGTCAGCTTGTTTATATCAAACAGAACCTCAATAAAAATACAGCTCTAAGGATAATAACAAACAGGTCCAATTCTAACCCAGTCACATTTAATAGATTCATATTTACAGTCCGTCAGCTAACCCGGAGTCTTCTGCAATCTGGTCGTAATGCAATTCCCAACAATCAGGTTCAGGAATTCATAAAATGCCAATTAGTAAAATGCTGCGTGAGCAAACCGTCAGATTGCATCGAAGTGAAGAGTTGATGCAGCTTCCCAGTTCCAGAAGCCATTACCTGCATCAGAACCAGAGCGGGTTCCAGCAGCCATCTGCCGAAACGACAGCAACGCTCTGAGAAAACGGACGGTAGAAAACACAGGATTCCCACGTCACAATTTTTAAAATATAAAACTTTTCCACATTTCTCACTCAAATTTCAGCCAATTTTATTGTGAAACTACAAAAACTCAGAGATTTGCTCCACTTTTCATTCAACATTTACTTGGAAGATTGTGGTTTTCGGTCACGCATGCAGAAACACACTTGTCACAGCACATATATGTCAGTCATGTGAGGAAAACCTCCTGCTGAGCTGCAAGTCTGAACGACTCATCCAGTCTGGATTCACGTCATAAAAGCTGTTAAACACTTAAATGAAAGCATCCATACATCACTGTCATATCACTTGTTATATGTTGGTCTAATTACTGTAAACAAAAAAGAACCCAGCAGAGAAAATCAGGCGCCTTCGGCTCACAGCGGCTCTTAAGACTCCCGTAATTGTCACCACCTTTCTTATAAGACCCTCTGCAACTTCCTTTACTTGGCTTGGAATCAGTCGATAAGGCTGCTAATCTTGTCAGTAACAGTCTCATTTGTGTACTGTAGTTACACTGATGGCTCGGTGAAAGCCATAATGATTTATTGATGTAAAAATGTTATACTTAGCAGCTCTAACTGGTCTAATGAGGGCTGGATAAAGCACCAGTTAAAGCCATCGACGGACGGCCCAAGTGTGTAATTTATTTCACCGTAAAATGTGGAGGATGTTCATTTAATCAATTTCAAAGTATTGGCTGAATTTAAGTGTGATGACTTTGTTCAGCTTTAGTTGAACTGATGAGAAGTGTAATTTTAGAGCTGTGAGCTGTTGAAACTCTGCACCGCTCCTTTTCCTGAGAGATTCTAGATGACTTTCTTTGGAGAGTTTATCCAAAAATCAAAAAACAAGATGCGCTTTTTGGTGCAACATAAACACGTCAATCATTTTTGAGTTCAACGGCATCAGCACCGTCATTCGCTGCAGCAACAAGGTGAGACATTCAGAGCATTTTCCTCCGTTATGAAACCATGTTTTAAAACCTGAGGCAGTTAAACTTAGAGTTAAGTAACTTAAAACGAACCAGAATGACAACATGAAGTAGGCTGAGTGATCCTAAAAAGCAACACTTCATAATTTACATTTACAAACAGTTAAATGAAGAAAGTGATTAAATATTCAATCAATTTAATTCCAGGATCTGTAATTAATTAATCACATTTTAATTGAAAACTATATGTTCACAAAATGAGCAACATTTTCAAATTAAAAACTCTTTTTCCTGCTAAATTCTTGAGTAAATATCAAAGACATTTATTTTCTTTAATGTGTTATTTAACCTTCAGAGTGGTGCAAAGTTCATTTTTCCAGTGTTTCAGGAACTTCTGATCATTCATGGGTCGTCTTTAGAAATCTCCACCCAATCTTCACAAATATTCGACGATGGAAGTGATGAGTTCACCTGAATGAAATTCTTTGAATGGAAAGGAAAATCATTTTTGTCCATACAGTCGACCTCCGCTTGTTTGAAGTGCAGAATTGGCAAAGTTTGTTTTATAATACAAAGATTTTAAAAGAAAATGCAGCTTTGGAAGCTGAAATATCTCGGTTCAATGCCACTCGTTTGCTAAGCAGCCAATCCAGAAGTGACGTTTATTTTTCTTAGCACTGATTGGTTGAATCCCTAACAAAGGAAATACAGAAGACTGTAGATGTTAGCTTCTGCAGTAGATCTAAGACTATTATGTTCATGGGTTGCTGTGGTGTTTAAATACCACAAATAGATCTGCTATACAGTGTAACAAGTCTGGAAACACAAATCTTTACTCTCTTTCACACCTGCACAAACCTGTAAACACTGAAAACAAGCTCCACACTTCCCATGTTTATTTTAATTACATTTATAATGAGTTTTTCTGTCTTTGCCAGTGTTTTTGCATAATTACTCTTTATCATATTTTACCACACTACGGGTTATGACAACTTTGGATCAAGGTTGTGTGTCTTGAAGGTGTTTATAATGTGTGACTTTGGAATATTTCTTGGGTTTGGTGCGCTGAAGTGTTCACTCGCATGTTGGTGTGTTTTCTCTAACAGTGCCTCCTTTTTTATGCTAGATTTGCCAGCACAACAATTAAAGTCCGTGTCATTACCCCCCATTAACATCATGCAGGCTGTGATGGTCCAGACTGTGGCTCTGAGCCGATAATCAGGTTGAGTCGTAAAAACTGCGGTCATGAAAACATCAAACGAGGCGGTGGCTGCAGAGCACACTCCGTCACACAGCTTGGTTTTCTTAAAGCCTTCTTTATTTTTTACAGCTCCATTAGTCCCCACTCTGTCACTGCTCTGGCTGTGTGTGTGGAAGTGTGTCCATTGTCTGAATAAATCCAAATCATGTCAACGTGCTGCTCTTTTCTGCTGCTTTAGGGATCAGGCTGAGACTGTCTGGCTGGTGGAGTGTTTGTCCTCTGAGGTTGAAGAGCTAATTACTGTCTGCATCCTGCAACTGAAGATTTGAGCTGCCAAAGGCTTGAGGCGAGACCTGCTATCCCTTACCTTGGAGAGCAAATTCGTCTTCTCATGGGTGTTAGGATGCTCTGGAGAAATGTTGGCAATGTGGACCAGAAAGAGTTTTTGCTTTCCATGTGGTTCCTGTCGGGTTTTTTGCTGCGATCTGTGATTCAGAGTTGCTTTCTGTTTCTTCCAACCGTATTTTCCTTTCATCATCTCCACTAAAGATGTTCTTTTTCATTTCATTCATTAATTACTAAATTGTTCCACAAACATTCATAATCAGTGAGTCCTTGACCTTTGTTAAGCTGCACTGAAAATGATATATTTTTTGTCTCGTCCTCAGTGTGATGTTAATTCAGCAGCACGTCACTCTCAGTCACCGTCTCTACGACTTACAGGTTTATTTACATTTTTCATGCTGCGCAGCTCAAATGATCAAACTAAGAAAATAAAGAATTGAGCAGCGGCTCTGACTTCTGACATCTTTACTCAAAGCTTCAAAGAAAGATGAATAATAATAAGCTGTAAAAGCACACACACATACACACACACACACACACACACCCCTATATACACAGAGAAGAACAAGTTTGCTCTGATTATTAATAAATTTACTTCTGAATGCAAAAAAAAAAACTAAGCAGGATGCTACATGTTTACATAAAAATTCCACAGTTTTACATTTTAAGGCATAAATTTAAAAATAATCACACATTGATTTTATGATAAATTATTGTTCAGATGGATGGATTTGACTCATTGATGGACCTTTTAAATAAAAAATTAAATCTTGAGCTCCACCAATGTGTCCATATTCTACATATGCTTTGTAAAACAGGCTGAAACCTAAACCCAGACTTTTCCAGACTAACCAGTAAGACGACCCCATACTTAGCTGGAGGTTTAGAAACAATCTGCATCAGAAGCATCTGAACTCTGCAGCTAAAATCTCTCCAGATTCTCCCACCTGTTTGTTTTAATGGAGCTCCAGTTCTCTGCCAGCAGCTCCTCTCCTCTAATTTAAAGTAATTTCTCCATATTTCATCTCTGCTGCACTCCATGTGGATTAGAAAAAGGCTTTATTGTTCTGGAGGTTGGACTGTCAGACAGATTTAGTTTCTGTTAAAGAAGTTAACATGCTGTGAGACTTAACAGCTGATCTGATGCCTAAATGAGGAACAGTTTGATAGATTAGCTCTCTACCATGCATGCATTAATGATTTTATCCAAAAAATTATAAAACTTTTCCATTTTTAAATTAGACAATTATCTACAGAAGACATTTAGTACCAGTGGGAAAAAATATAATTCAGGATTCTGATTTAGTGAATTCTGACTTCAATCTGAAAATTCAGATTTTAATCATAGAATTCTGACTTTTTTGTTTTAGAATTTTGACTTTTGATCTCAGAGGATTAAAGTCAGAGTCCTAAGAAAAGAGTCAAAATGATCCTTTTTTGTGGCACTAGTTGTCTTCCATAGTTTTTGGTTCCCACAGAAAACCTTGTATAAAGCTCAGATGGTGGTCGCTCATGTCTGTCTGGATCTTGGTCATGTCTCTGTTTTCGTTCAGGTACTTTAAGGTCTCTGAGCGTCCTTCAGGTGTGTCTCGTTGGTGAGAGCCTTTTCTGAAATCTCTGCGGCCGGAACTGGAGAGCCAGAGAAAGATGGAGCGTAAATGAAATGGAAAACCACGGGTAGGGGAATGAAGATATTACCAGCAGCGCCGCCCGTGTTCCCTGCATGATAAATACTTGGCTCCAGAGTAAGACACGGGGAGAGGCGTAGAGAGGAGATAAAAGGTAATAGAATAGAGATGCAGAGATATAAAAGGAGAAAAGCGAGGAGGATGCTGGAAAACAAGTCAGGAACTGCCTGAATATAATTCCCCTAAAACCTCCCACCTTCAGATTTTCTGACGGGTAACCTCTCACGGTGTTTCTGCAGATGTCCTTTCATGCTGTTTACTTTCAGTATCAAAGCACAAAACAACCTGAGATTTTCTGGCAGAGCGAAACCCCAGAGAGGGAATGATGGATGAGCTTTATAATGTGGAAAAGTCCAGATCTGGTGTCTCTGACTAACACAAGGCTTGCTTTGTTCAGAGCCTGACTTCATGTTATATAAGCACTCTGAAGAGATGGCCTTTCTTTGGAGTGAAGACAGAAAGGTGATCCATCACTTTCACCTCTCATCCACATTCTTACAGAAAAATGTAGAGTTTTTGAAAGCTTTATGTAAAACACAAAGAATAAAGAAGCAAATTAGGGATCCTGTAAGTGGTTTTATAAATAAGTATTGTGCTTTAATGTTCAGACACTCTGAGTCAGTCTTGTTTAAAATCACATCCAACTTTGCACATCTAAATTAAAATATTCATTATTTTTTCTTTTTTTTTGGCAGTTGTATTTGGATCTGAACTTTGACTAGGTCACAATAACAAAACAATATCCATTAACTTGATCATTTAGTTCTGGCTGTATGTTCAAGGCCATTTCAAACTTTGAAAATAAAATTTTGAAAGAATAAACTGCATGTGCATTTGAATCTGATAGAGTCCAAAACTTGATAATCAGCACTAATCTAGGCTCTTTTGAAGGCGTTTGGTTGCAGTAAATGTTGTTTAGGAGTTTCAGATTAAAAGCCCTCTTCTTTAAGCTTCTATCTGGTTAGAAGGTCAACCATGTCTGGGATGTGATTCTTCCTCATCATGAAGGATGGAAGAGATCATTTAGATTTCCTCTTTCTCTCTCTGCTCTTTGGTTTTCACCGTATTTTTCAACTTCCCTAGGATTTAAGGTTTTAGTTCAGTTTTATTGGTTTTATAATCAAAATAAAATACACTTAAGTTAGGTTTATGTTCTCCAAGATGAAGAAACGTGAATATGGCAAAGTGATACAAGATTATGGTATGAAGGGACAATAAAAAAATTATTTCTTGTCTTGATTTTAGTTTAGATGTTTTCTTTTCTTTTCTTTCTGGATGATATTCAGTGTTTGACACTGAAGCTAACATATGTATTAACAAAAAACATATTCTGTTTATAAATTTTGCAGCCACTCCATAAAAAAACACTGTTAATTTATGACCTTTGATTCTTCAATTCACACTGAAGTAGCTATCAACTTCATTTGCATTTAATCCAAGTTGAGCTCTGCTCTGGACGTTCATCTCTGCTGCTGCTGAGATCACTGATCAATCAACATCCAGAATCTTTTGATCAGTGGAGGTGAATGATAATTGTGCATGCAGGTCAACCCTGCACACACAGTTTGTTTTGATATTTAAAAGGACAACATGCTGTCGCTGCTCTGGCTCATCGGTCTCCCAATATATTTGCCACATTCACTGCACTCGTCGCCATGTCACCACTTCTTCATTTCACTGCCTTTTCGCTCTAATTAACAATAAAAAATTATTTCCCATGTGAAAGAAATGTTCCGTGACCAAACCGAGCCATTGCTAATACATGGTAATGTGATAATTACATGGTCATCAATTGAGAAAATTGAGCTGTTGTAATCTCAATTACGCAAAAGTTCATTTTCCAGAGTCCCAACATTATTTTATTTATTTAACTGTTTTTGCTCATCCATTCTGCTGGATCCCGTCATGCGTTAAATTTGTTTTTCTTTGCCTGTTCGTTCATTAGTGCTTCCTCGGAAACGTGTTTATCAGCTCGGGGATTTGGCCGTGTTTAGGTGACGCCGATGCAAACCGTGAACGTGAATACAAAGCGAAGTCAGTCCTTTCTGTTCGTTTACCCCTGGGAGGTGATTAGTGTTGCCTTTTGTTGAGTTTCTATTTTAAAAACAGACTTTTTCACTGTTTACATGTGAACAGAAACACCTGCACAGTTCAGATTATTGCTTCAATCTTTGACATTAGTATTCACAATACATAAATGAGCATGTAGACCTCACCTCACATGCTCTTGTTCTTCCAGGAAATGTTATCTGTTGCCTTGTATCACCTATGAAAGTACAGAAACAAAGTCCAAATCACGAGAAAAGGTTAGGAAAAATGTCCTTGTGTTTATGCCAGAGCGTATATTTTAGAATCATTGCAGTTTGAGGAATCATTCATATAAATTTTCAATTTACGCTTTACAAACCAAGAGAGCTTCAATGCAACCATACTGAATACATTGGATTATTAATGCTAACTTAATTTATTTCAGAAAGTTAAGCACATTATATAGCACACAGAATAACTTTTTTAAGTAGTTATTAAGTAAATGTTTTCATTACTGATTACAGCAAATGAAAACATGAGATTAAAATATTACATCAAACTAATAGCTAAAAATGTATACAGAAATGTTGGGTTAATGAGAAGTATGTTGGATAATATGATTCACGTGGCCAAATGGATCCATACTTTTGATTATGTGAAATTCTGGTTCTGATATTTAAATGGTGTTTCTTAAATCCAGATTCAAGACAACATTTTCTAACTCATTTCAGCCCAGTTTAGGTGATCCTGTTTGAATTAGAGCCTCAGTTTCCTGTTCATACCTTCATCAGCACTTGTCATGCTGAGGTGAGTGAATCGCTCTCACTGCGGTTTCTCCATCCAGTAGCATGAAATAAAGTAACATGTTTTTATCATGACATGTTACTGTAATATAAACTTTTATGAGCTGCATCTGTAGGTTGAAAATCTATTTGAAAGAAGTCAGATTTGTTTCATTTAATGGAGGTTTTAAAAGGTAATAAAAAAGTAAAAACCTCCCATCAGCTTCACTGTTTTTCTGTAAATTGGTTTATTTTGGGTGGTCAGATGATTTCTCTGCTGGCTCCATGCTGCTCTGCCGTGTCTGAGTGTGTTTGTGTGTTTAGTCGCTCCCTCTGCCCTCTCGCTTCTCCCTTTGGGTTTCATGTGTGTTTTCTCTCCTTCTTTGCACTTCGTATTGTTAACTCAGCAAACACTACCGCTCATTACAGTACATAACTAGAGCTTAAGAGCTCTAGAGAAAGTTCATCTTTTTGCTCCTGTCCTTTCCTGCATTTTCTCTCCTTTTATCTAATTTCTGTTTCCTCCTACCTGCCTTCCTTCACAACAAACGCTAAATGCTTTTGCTTCCCTTTAAGCTTCTTCTCCCCCTGGTGTCTCTTTAGTAATTTCTCCTGATGTTCATTTCTTCCATATTTCCACGAGAGAATTATTGTTGCCTTCAGAAATGATTTAAACTTTCTGTTTTTTGATGCACATTTCTTACATTGTGCAAAATCTTACCAAGTATTTTTTATCTAGTTTCTAGTGCAAATATCTTAGTACACGTGAAAAGAGACAAAAATAACTTACAAGAAGAAAAAGAGAATGGAGCTTCAACTTAGAGAAACTTATTATATTGGATAAACTCAATTTGATTACTTGTAACCAGTCAACTAATTTTTTTAAAGTTGCATTGCTTGTTGTTTTAAGCCAATTATGTCTTGTTATAAGTGAAATATTCTGCCAGTGGAACCAGGAGTTTTTCATCATTATTAATAATCTTTTCATTTAAAACAAACCTCTATATTTTGCTTAAAAATTATTTTTAAGTTGGTTTTGTGTTATTTCAAAGACACAGGAAACAAGACCAAAAATAGTTCATAAGATTTTGTGTTTTTGCAGTGTGTGAAACAGTAAAACTTTCTGTCAGATTAGTATCCATCTTGGCATTGAGCTTTAATGTCAACTAATGTTGGATGTAATTTGTTCTTTTACCAAGATGGAGAAACAAATAAATGCACCTGGAAACAAAATTGGAATGCAGATGAGATGCAAGCAGTGATGGATGGAGATTAATTTTCACCTTGACAATTATTACCAACTTTCATAAATATTTATCATTGATTCAAGTTTCCATCAGTTCAGCACAATCAGCAGCAAACTTATAAGTTAATGCCAAACAAATTTAAGCTGCTCTGGCAGAAGACGGTGGTTCACCGTGTTAAAGTGCTCGTTTTTCAATTTGTCAGCAACGTGTCGATGATAATGGAGAGTAAAGTAAGACAGGGATGAGATAAATGGGACGGAGTGGATGTAGGTGTGTATGAGATGGACAGAGAATAGATGACAAGGGAGGGAAACAAAGCAGAGGGGAATTTAAAAAAGGAGAGGTTTCTGAACGAATTAAGATAAGTCGAGTTTTCAGCAGAGGTGGGTAGTGATGGATGAGTGTGGGAACTGCACAGAATGAAAAATATAGCTACTTTTGTGTTAAATGAAAGTGAAGGTGGGAAATAATCATTTGACTCTGTGGTCTGTGTGTTTTAACCCTAAAACTCACTGCATCACTGGAGCTCAGAGAGTTAAGTGCAAACCTGTCCAGACTGAAACTAATCAGCTTCAGAGAGAGAAAATATCACTAAAACCATCAACTGGAACTCTGTTCTCAGGGCGATGAACCTGACGTGTGTAAAAGGTTATGAGACATAATGCATCTGTGCAACATTCAGGTGTGGTTTCTATATTTTAGAGACATAGAAGTGCTTCTCAATAAAAGTATTTTTATTTCAGTAGCTTTTTGTCTTTGCGTGAATCTGCATTCTTCGATTTTCCTGACACTTTGCTGCTTTCACATCAGAATCTTCACACTGACGGCCAAATTATGGTTATTTCTGTTCTTCTTTTTTTTTCAAGCAACTTTGGTGCATTATTAAAAGGAAGGACCATGGTACCAGCAGCAAATTCAGTTGCAAACAGTTTTTATATTTTAAAAATCATTTAAAACCGGAGTTAAAGGAACATTCTGGTTCCCTTTATGAAACAACCGCCATCTTTACCAGAGCTGATTCTGTTTTCATCCTCCGTCACACAAACATCAAACCTCTAAAATGAATGTACTCAGTTCTCACTGACGCCTGTGATGGTGGTCATAAAAATTAACCTGCAGGATCTGACAGCAATGTGTCACTGAATGTATATTGAATTAATGAAAACTATGCCAAGTATACACAATAATTAAATGTAGTCATATCCCAAAGACATCTAACATATATATATACACAGCTGCATAGCAACCAAACTAAGCAGAGTGATGCACAGAGGCTCTATTGTCTTCAGTGAGGATAATTAAATTTTCCAGCTGCACTTTTCTCTGAACCTTTCGTTGTCACCAGATTAGTTTCATGATATCAGTAAGAGAAACTTTCTGCTGCTGCTATAAATACAGTGTACCACCTACTCACAGTTCAGGAGTCCCCTGTATAACTTGTGTTTTTTCTGGCAAATATTTACCATCCTCTAAAGAAAATGCAGCTTTGGATGAATGCTTATTTCCATGACACACTATTGGCTGATGTTTGTGAAGCAGCCAATCCAAGAGCAGCATTCATTTTCCTTGCCACTGATTGGCTGTTTCCCCTGGTGATATGGAAAACTGGTTTTTAGCTTCTGCTTTGTTGATGAAACTTTTTTTTATTTCTAACCTGTTCAGTGTTGCATTAGCGCCACCTTGTGTTAGTAGCACGCAATAAGATGGCAATTCAGCAAAAAAATGTTACAAATCTGAAAAAGAAAACCAGTCATTCAGCTTAAAATAAATAGTTGACTTGCTGCAAGTAATTAAATTACGTTTATCCAAGTAAATATATTAATTTTATTGCGTTTTCATGTTAAACTTAAGTAAATTAAGCTTCACAAACTTAGTTTGATTATATGTAAGAAATTATTATTTTTTTTTTTTAGATTATTAACAATAAGAATGTATTAAATCGTGAATGAATTCTTAAAAAATGAATAAGGATTACATTGGGCCCATGTTGGATCCTCTAAAATGATGATGAATTTGGCCTATATGTCTTGTAAAGTGTTTTAAAGTTAAATTTATGAGTTGATGCTAAATAAAGAAATGTCGTTTATCTTGTCATATCCTTAGAAAGAAAACAAATCACAATAGTGTAAATGAAAAAATTAGTTTGTTAGAAGTGTGAGAAATGGCCAGCTTATCTAGAGATGGTTCTTGATGTGGGCAGTTACCCAGGGTGGCATTAGAAATTGGGGATCCACTGATCACTGATCTGTCAATTGTGCATTTAACAAGTTTTTGTACTTTTCTATTCTTTATTGAATGTGCAGAAGTTGAGAATTTATTCTTGCTGATGATCGAAAAGTTGACAGGATCTTCTGCACTGCTGGGAGGAGGGAGACTTGGAAACCTCTTCTTTACACTTTTACTAAACTTCTGAGTTAGTGTGTAAAAACTGATTGATCCAATCTGACATTATGTTTGTTCAGAGGAAAAGCAGAATTGGTGCTGAAAGGCCTTTTGGTGTTTCAGTGACTTCCTTCCTGAGTAAAGTTTATGTGTAGAGTCCTGAGTGTGCAGATGTTTGTCTTGCCCCTCATCTTTTGTCATTTCTCTCATTAACTCTGCCCTTTGTATGCATGTGCATCTCCCTGCACTGTCTGCTGCTCCTGTAGCGCAGCTGTGAGTTTGTTCACCTTGTTGTTTTATGCATGCATGGACTTATTGTGAGTGGAGGTCAGCAGCAAGGGGACAGATGACCGATAGGGCTGCAAGGACAGGGAGGCCACCGGAGCCGTGGGCTTTGTGTGGTTCTGTGTGAATGATTCGGTGTGGCAGCGGATGGCAGGAAGCATACGGTTCCCCGCCAGCACAGAACAACGTCGCAGCATGTGGAGCTAACACACACACACGTATCCAAACTGTGACGCACAGCAAGAGACACAAATTTCAGTCAAAGATGGCACACAAACAGGTGAAAACACACATACGGAGAGGCCGAGGTGTGAACCATCAGTCAAACATTTACAAGCAAAGACAGATGACAAACACTGCAACAAGACAAGCAGGAACACAAACAAACATCTTTTTTTATGTCTGCACACATCTAAAGCTCATTTAACAGGCTGAGGAGAGCGCCACCTCCAGGAGGTGCATTGTTTAAGAACTGCTTCATTTATTCAGCTTCATTTAGTATTTAAACTGTTAACGTCACACAGCAGCAGATTCCAGCTGCAGGTCAGTCATTTCAGAGGAGCAAAGGATAATGAATTATAGAATCTACTTAATTATAGATGTTTATTTTAATGTGATTCTCTATTATGTTTGTATCAAGAATGAATGTATTTCCCTGAAAAACATCTTTTCTCTCAAATGTCCCAAATTTTGTGATTATTCAAGATTTCTGAAGGTCTTTCTAAACTTTTGTTTAGATTAGTATTTTACCCAGGGTGACGTTAGAAAAAGGGGGTCCATTTACTCTTTTTATCATTTTCTAATTTCTGACCCCTACTTCTGACCTCTTACTCATTCAGGTGTAAAAAGCTAAAAGTATGAGTCAGCGTTTTCCCCCTGTGACAGATTTCTTCCGTTTCTGTGTTTCAGTATGGTTTAGCAGTCTCCACGCTTGTTTTGTGGTGACAGGACAGAAAAAGACTTTTTCTTTTTCATACCTCTGAAACAACCAGTTGCCATGTAGCTACCACCTAATTGTTGTCATGGAGACCTCAGGATGGCACTCTGAATCCTCGCTGCCTTTCTCCAACAGGAGGTTTGGAGATGTTTTTACCTCCCTTAGTGTCTGCCTCACTGTGCAAGGTGTTGAGAGAAACTTGCTGTTTCTCTTGTTCAAATTGCTTTAAGCCTTTAAATTATTGCTCTGACTCTATATGTGTAGAATTTTTGACCAAAAGCTTTCTTTTTGTAAACATTTCAAGACTTTCACTGCAAAAACAAAAAATCTTTACAAAACTTTTTGGTCGAGTTTCTAGTGCAAACATCTTGGTACACTTGAAATAAGACAAAAATAATTTAAAAGTAACTTTTCAGCAAAATATTGGAGCTTTTTTTTTAAGTCAATAACTCCTCAGTATTAATGAAAAAGATCTATTTGCACTAGCAGATTTTATTTTTACTAAGATATTTTTCCTATGTTATAAGTGAATAATCTGCAGGGGGTTTTTTGGTTTGTTTTTGGCAATAAGTGGAGTTCCAGCAGGTTTGGTCAGCTGGTTTACTGCTGTACAAGACAAATGTTTTGTTGTTGACTTACCATCCAGAAGCCACCAGCTGCGTTCTTGTTGGTTGTGCAGGAGATTCCACTTTTGCTTTTCAAAGATGCATCTATGTGCAGCCATTTTAAGGTTTGTGTGTAAATGTTGAGTTGGAGGTGTGGCCAGACAAAGTTTATTTGGATTTAAAGTGACAGACGCCCTAAAACTAGCTCACAAATTACAATATCTAAGAGTGATTTTGTGCACAAAAAATGTAATGAACATGTTTTGTATCGCCCATACATCTATCCTAACCCGTTCAAGAAATTGTAGTTGGTCACCTTTAGGTTCATAACATGTTTTGACAGATACATTTGAATTTCCAGTCCTTCACATGCCACCTGTCTCCATATTTGACCTCTGACCCTTTCCTCTCAATGTGTGAGAGGGAGTTTTTGACCTCTGCTTCTCCTTCTGTCTCTCAAAGCTTTCACCTGGAGCTCATTGCGTATGCAGGGTTACCCGGTAACAGACAGCCGCTCGGGCATCCAGGTGGCACAATTGCTGTCTGAGTGATGGATGATTGGCCCTCCATGATTGGCTGTCTCTTGGCCTCTCAACACACCCACATATGAAGATAAACATGATCTGGATCCCAGCAAAGGGGAAACACACACATACACACACATGCAGTCTCATCCCTATCTCTGAGGGTCGCCTTGATTGGCCGTCAGGAGAAGGCGACCCCGATTTGGGCCCGCAGGACCCGGAGCCGCGGCGTGAAGTGTGTTTGAAGTGGCTCGAAGTGACATGTGCTGGAGCGAGTGAACTTAACAGTAAAGTAGGATGAATATTTATAGAGTTCCCTTGGCTCCAGACCTGGGCAAAGCACTTGAATATATTCCAAATGTTTGAAATAACCCAGGGAGCGCCTGATGGAACTGATCTCTCCTCCACTCTCCGGGTCATTCCGAGTGTCTGACGAGGCTAAAATTGAGCGCGCCCCAACTCCTTTAACACCTAACAGCCCACTTTTGCATTCTCCCATTTCTTTGTGCAGGTATTACCCCAGTCGCTTAACCTTTTGACCGCAATGCTCAGCCGACTGCTATTGAGTGCCAAATTGACTCTGGAGTTCTTTCACACGCCTGCTAAAGAGTAGAGGATGAATGTGCAGCTGGCAGATGCAGCAATGCAGGTCTGATCTCTTTACCGAGGCCCTAAACATAAAAGAGGACTTATTTAGTCTGAGCCACTTACAATACAGCAACTTAAACTCAGATAAACCGGAATATTTCGTTATCAGCGAATGTCAGTTTTGGCTCTTGCAGACTGCAGACGTCCCTAATGGCTCTTTCACACTTGCAGTTCGGTTTATGTGGCCCAGACCAAAATGAGAGAAGATTTTATCATTTTTAACAGCGGAGGAACTCATATAAACCACATCCAGCATCTCAACAGTTATTGGCCTCTTGGTGAAAATGTGTGAAAAGCCTGGGAATGAATTCATCTTGTCAAAATGTTTCAATTTAATGCAATTTGTTACTGCCAGGAGTGGAAATATTTGTTTTTAATAAAATTTCTTGTACCGAACCTCTTGGCACCCCCGCTGGTAACTTCTTGTAAAACCCTCTTTTGCCAAAAGGGTGAAATATCACGTCTTCTCTAACATTTCACTGCACTGGAGCATTAAAGGAGAGGGGTGTTTGCACAACCTCTGGATGCTGATTCCTGTCTGATGTTTTCTTCTCATCCCGTTTTCTGGTCTGGGTGGTGAAACGGTCATAGAGGAAGGCTGATTTTTAATTCAATATTGATTAATTATCGATCCTAAAGGGAAAGTAAATGTTGTTGTAACTAATAATGAAAAATCCTGCAAAGAGTCATTGTATAAGATGATGCCGTGAAGCGGACACAGTGGGTTTTTTTGTATTTTGTACCAGGTGAACTTTTTCTGTGTTGATTTAATCACATATTTTGGATCCACAGACAACATGTTGTCAGTTTCCTCAGACAGATCACCAGATTTAATCTAAATTAACCATGTTTCCTTTACTGCTTTGTCAATAATCTGCTAATGTTGGGGAAAAAGCACAATTTCACAATTATATCATATAGCAAGACATTTTCCCATGTTACAAGTAAAATAATCTCCCAGTGGAGCTAGTATTTTTTTTATCAATGTTAATTTACTTAAAACAAGCTCCAATATCTTCTTGAAAAATTACTTCTTAGTTTTGTCGTATTTCAAATGTATTAAGATATCGAAACTAGACAGAACATACTTCATAGCATTTAGTTTTTTGCAATGAGACACACTAATAACATTGAAAGTAGTCATATATGCATTAAAAAAATATTTAGTTACATTTAGTTAGAACTTGTTTATTATATATATATAACTGTTGCAAGAAAGATCAATATGACCAAAGAAAGAAAACCATGTGACCCAACTTTAAAAAGAGTGAGTTAATTTATAATAAGTAATCAAATTAAGTTTATCCATATATATATAGTTTATTAAATTGTCATGTTAAACCAACTTAAATCAAGTAAGTTTGACTAACTTAATTTGATTCTCGTTTTCTCTTTTTGCAGTGCGATAATGATAGCAAACATTGTTCTTCTGGAATATCTCCAACCTTAATTACTGACATTTTCTGGTCTACACTTCAAACCTATTGTATTTTTAATCAGTTTTTCCAGTTGTGTACAGTTTCTAACTGTTTTTGTAACATCACTCCCCTGAAGCGGTTCCTGTTGTTGGTTTACACCATCACACCTCAGACGGAGCTCATTTCCAGGATTTGGCTGCAAAAATCTCCCTGCATATATCTCACTGTTTTCCCATGGCTCCTCAGCCTTTAAGTGATTTGATGCTACATGACTAGGTAGATGACAGCTCTTTTTAGAGAGACGACAACTGGAAATGTCAGCGTCAGTGTGTTTGCAGAAAAAAAAACGGGAGCAGCGAGACCGAGGAGACTGAGCTGAGAAGATAAATTCAGCCGGGTCCTGCTCGTTGTTGCTCCCTCGTTATCTGGCTGCTTCACTTCCTGCTTCCTTCTTTCTACTAACATGACCCAGTTTGATCTGGATGGGGTTCAGGACTCCCTGATACTCTCACTTCCTCTGGATCTTTCTAAAGAGCAACGCCGCTGTGTTTCCTGGGCCTCCTCTCCAGCTGCGGTATTATTTTGGGAGCAAAGCAGCAGAATTTGTGCATATTTATGTGCTTTACCCTGTTAAGTCGGTGCAGACCCTTGTGAGGTAGAAAAGGACAGAAAATGCTCCCGCTGTCAGAAAATAAAAGAGGATCTCTGGCTACTGATAAGGTTCAGAAGTGTTGCACATCTGAAATATCTGTCAAGAAACACAGAGCACTGATAGACAGATTAATTTTCAAAAAGGTCACGCTGCGTTTCAGCGTCTGTCTCTGCGAGTGTTTGTGAGAAATGGGATTTTAAAGATGCCATCAGAGCGGCTTGTCTTTCTGTGCAACATGGAGGTGCTGGTGTGTGTTTTGGTCCTCTGCGGGCCGCCGGAGTTGCCACGTACTGTAACAGAAACGCTGCTGGATGCCTCTCGTCGCCTCTCACAAGGCTAATTATAGTGAGTGCACAGGGACGGCGCTGCTAAGAATTATTTATGATTCTTCTACTGGCCCGCTTCTTCTCGTCAAACAAGGGGTCCTCAATTTTCAGATCGGCGCTGATCCTCAGCCTCTCTTTGCTTCTTTTCCCATTTGTTTCAGAATTGTACTTTAAAGGAAAATAAAGAATGTCTTCAATCAGTCCCAAAGTTTCTCTCCCAGCCAGTCGATATTTGCTTTTAGAGGACAAAAGTCCTGATATTTACCATTGAGGTTATTAAAACCAATTTCATCCTGAAAGCCTTTTTGTTCTGCAGCTTCTTCGCTCACATTGTTCTCCTCCGCAGAGAAAATAAAACCTGATACAATGTGAGCATTGATTTTCCATGTGTTTGGATCTAGTTTGAAAATATAACAAATTCAATACGAAAGGAGCAAAAAAGGACATTTAGAGCTTTTCACAGAACAGATGGTTGCTGCTGCAGCCCTGCTGTTGATCAAAGTTGTGTTTTCAGAATCAGCAATTGTCTCTTTAGTTACAATCTTCTTTTTGTGCAAACTCTCCAGTAACATTTTTAAGTCAACCACAAAGAATATTATGGAGTGAAACTAAGCTGATAAGCTATATTATTTTATCACATATTCTGCATTGTGTTCATTCATTTAAGCTTGGAAAGTTTTTCACATTCGTGCCTTACCTCACATGTGCAACACTGCTACTGCATTTACACCGTCTGCCCCTCAAATATTGAAGCTCTGACCCAATAACAGCATAACTTAACTTGAAACAACACCATGCAAACACTCTGTCTACATACTGAAAGTGCAGCTGACAGAACTGCCTACTTTCTGTTTAATTCTACTAATAACTATCTGACCCAGTGGATTCTTAAAAATAGGGGGGAAATGTAACAAGAAATTGAAATCCACAGCAAAAGTAACAAACCTGAGTTCTACACACCATTGATCCCAATGTAGAAGTTCTTAAGAAAACAATTACAGGACTGATGTTCTGTATAGTTCTGTTAATTTTCCTACATTAAGAATTGGAAAAAGAACATTTTGTTTATTCGTCAACATAAATAGTAATAAGGAAAACAGTGAGGGAATCTAAAAGTCTAAAGAATGGCTTCTTCTCCTTAACAGGGAACGATCTCTGTCACAAATGTTCTATTTATTTCTCAAGATTTAAAGCTTAATTATTTTAATTATCAACTCAAAAATTACTCAATATAAGAAAAATCACTAATTTGATCAGAACCAAATCTATTACTCATCTACTCTCTGAATATTTAATCATGGAAAACCCCAAAAATGTCATTTTTAACAAGCAAAGAGGAATTCTGCTAATTCTGCTGTGCAACTGCAGGTTAGATTGGATGTTTTAGGAGAAGGGAATTAATTTTTAAAATATTATAATCTAAGCTGATTAAAAATCAAGCATTTATCAGATGCCGATCTTTAACTTGAGAGAGGAGAAAAAAGGTCTTGATCCACCAGGTTTCAGCACAAAATACAAACAGGAAATGGATCTTAACTGGACCAGAAAACAAACACAGTTCTTAAACAGTGGGTGGTCATGATCTTGGATCTTTTTGAGGCACATTTGTTAAAATAACAAGAAGCCTTTAACTCTTAGCTTAACTTAAAGGATACTCCATGGTGTGTGTGGAGAAAAAATCAGAAATAAATCTGCTCCAAAGTAGATGAACAAAACACAGCGATGCAAACAAAAAGACTGCGAAAGTTAAACACTTCTCTCCAACCAGGCAAAGAATCTTTATAGTCTTTAGTTTTACATTTATTTGAGGTAAACAGGTACACAAAACACAAAAAAGGAAGAAAAATCCTCCTGATCCATTTGGCGCTTTACTTACTGGCAGAGTTACTTCTCTGTGTCATTGTGCTTGTGATGCAGATGATGCAGATTGAGACCATTAATCTGTTCTGAACTTTGCTTTTACACAGAATCTTGTTTAGTTTCTAGTCTAATTATCTTTGCACACTTAAAATAAGAGAAAACTATCTTCTAACTTACAAATACATTTCAGCAAGATATGGATAAGATATTAGTAATTCCTTGATGTTGGAAAAATAAAAGTGCTAGTTCCACTTTCAGATTATTTCACTTAAAACAAGTTCCAATGTCTTCCTAACAACTTACTTTAAGTTAGTTTTGTCTCTTTTTAAGTGTAGAAAAGAGACACTTGTACTAAACTAGACTTACTACTAGTCTATTTTTTTGTACTAAGAAATCTGATCAATAAACTAGACTAAAAATACTTGGTAAGATTTTGTGTTTTTGCAGTGTAGAGGTACTTCTATGATTAACAAAAATACCAATGATAGAGACCCCAGCAGTCACCTTCAAAATAAAAGCTTTGTAGCTTTCAAAACAAATAAATGTAGATTTTTCGGAATGATAAACTTGAATCTTTGGGGTCTATTGGATTGCTGTAAGGAATTAAGGAACAGTTAAAGCATAAAGGGCTCAGGTTGATGCTAAACAATGATGAGAATAACAAGAGCTGAAACTCAAAAAATGGTCAATATTTGCTGACAAAAGTAAAAAGAAGCTTGAAGGTAAACTCTGCACAAAAAGACAAATGTATTATTTTCTAGTAAAACCAAAAGAACTAATCAATTCTCAGCCATTTCTGCCTTTGAGTTTAACACCAATGTGATTTTAATTTCCCAGGCAACAACTCAACCAACCTGAAACATAAAACATATCATAAAACATATCATAAAACATATCATAAAACATATATCCAAAGGAGGGAAAAAATGGGATTTAGCCAATTTCTGTAGTCCATTAATGTCAACAAGAAGTGGTGCTGATTCACAGCTTACATTTGCCATCTAATCCAAACTTTAGCTCAAGACTTCACAAACTTCATCAATATTTGATTTCTTTCCATTTTCACAGCATTACTTCTGATGTTGAGACGTTTTTAAAAGCAGTCACATGGCAGGAAATGTGTAATATGTGCAAACATCCTCCTACTGTTCATCAAGTCTTCAAACACCACCGGCAAAATGTTTAAGCACTCTTAATGTTTTTGGCCTTTTTATCGACTTAAGCTGGAGCAAAAATTGCATGTTTGCTGTTTCTAATTAAGATTTTTACTGCAGGGGACCTGCGCTGTGGAGTGGAGGGGTTTTTGCAATGTAAAGCAGCAGCACTCAGCCCACAGAAATCAGCAACACACTATTAAATTATGCTGATCTCCGCATGCTGTTCTTTGTCTTTATTCCACTCACCTTTCCCTTTTCTCACCCACAACCTCTTGTGCTTCTTGCCTGAAGTGCCACGCTGAGAGGAATAAAGGTGCATTTTCTCCTCCAACATTATAATCATTCCCTTTTTTATTCATCATAATTGTTTGCTGATTGCAGTCATTTGGATGCACTTATAACTTCAGTGGCGTTTCTAGTGATGGTGGCCGCAGGCTGCACGCTGGCTGCTGCTGTGTGGGTTTGTGTGATTGTGGTTGTGATTGTGACCGCCGGTGTTTATCTCTTAAGACTCAGTGACTATGAAACGGGAGGACTGTTTGAGTCAGAGCTGCTAGTAGTTTATTGTCAAGCTGTCATCACAGCAAAGTGCTTGGAATATAATAACACAGATGGAAGAAATACAAATCTTTTTAATGGAGAAGTGTATGAATTAAAAAAGAAGCAAGAATGAAGTACTAAACATAATTAGATCATTTTAACCCAAGTTAAATACCAAATTAATAGATTAAAACATGCTGATGATTTAAAAGCTGAATGATAATTTATTTATTTGAACAATGGCCTCAGATGAGGCGATTTGCACTCTACACTACAAATCACTGCACAGTGGCGCAGTTGGTAGCACTGTTGCCTTGCAGCAAGAAGGTTCTGGATTCGATTCCCGGCCCGGGGTCTTTCTGCATGGAGTTTGCATGTTCTCCCTGTGCATGGTGGGTTCTCTCCGGGTACTCCGGCTTCCTCCCACAGTCCAAAAACATGACTGTCAGGTTAATTGGGCTCTCTAAATTGTCCCTAGGTGTGAGTGTGTGTGCGTGGTTGTTTGTGTCTGTGTTGCCCTGCGACAGACTGGCGACCTGTCCAGGGTGACCCCGCCTCTCGCCCGGAACGCAGCTGGAGAGGCACCAGCAACTCCCGACCCCATTAGGAACAAATTATTCCACCTGAACTGTGAACCGCTGTAGCTCCTCCGTGGCTCTCCTTGCTGCTTCCCTATCAGTTTGGATGGAAACTTGCAGCACATCTTGGTGGTTTTTTTTTTTTTAGCTCCATATATTTCCCATTTCCCATCAAAGTAGCCAAAAAGCCAAAAGAGTTATTGAACAGAGCAAATGAGCGAAGCTGTCTATATTTGATGAACAATAACAACAGCACATCGAACTGTGTCGCTCTCGCCAACCCAAACCCAAACTCTGTCAAACTTCTCCGATGCTAAAAGTAGAAGCCCCTCCCAATCAACGCTGCTGTTGTGAATAAGTTGCAGGGCTTCATAATAACCTGTGCTGCAACAGTGGAAGTAATAGGACTGAGCCTATGGACTGAGACAAGCAGCCATTCTATAATGAGGGATGGAACCGCTCAGCCATACAGCAACACTCTTCCTGTTAGGATCCTCAAATTAAAGAAGCAAACGATGCGTGCAGCAAATTCTCGCCCTTAAGTCTCCAGGGCTACCTTTTCTCCGAGAGGAATCTAACTCTTTTCTACAAGCCCCAACTCTCATCTGCTCCACTGAGTCAGCTCCAAAAAAAAAGAAAAAAAAAGAAAAGGAAATGACTCGCTGTCTTCAGTGTTTCACTGAATTGGAACTGTATTTATCTACGGACCATTTTCATCAGCAGAGCGGTTACTTGTGCATTGTGTCACGCCGAAATCCATGGCACTTACAGCACAATCGTGTTCAATTGCTGGAGTGTTTACCTCCTTCGCTGCAGACCCGGCCGGCTTGTTCAGCAAACAGCGGTTCAAAGCTTTCTGTAAAAGTGGACGGTTTAGGAAGGTTTCTCCTCACCTATCAACCGAGCCTTAGTGGCAATAACTAAAAGTGAAGAAGACAGAAGCGACCCCCTAGGACAGTGGATCCCAAAGACTTTCTGGGCCCAAAAAAAAAAAAAAAAAATCAACTGGGCACACACATCGTTCAACCAGACATAAACCTATAAACATATTTTGCTTTCAAACTCCACTGAAGCTTATTTTACACTTCAGGTTGCAACAAAACAAACTACAAACCATCTTTACAATGAAACACTTTTGTGTAACAGTTTTTTTTTTTTTTCATTCATCCATACCGCTTCCCACGCCCCCCCTTTCAATGGCACAGCGCCCCCTTACGGGGTGCGCCCCACACTTTGGGAACCACTGCCCTAGGAGAAATAAAGCAACTGACTGCACACTGCTTGGTACCTTACCCACATATCTCAGCCTGCATAGAAATGCTTTTTGGGCTAAAACGCGAACAAATAAAGAGCATGTTGAGAAGTCCTCCTGAGACATATGTCAAATGTTCTCGATGTATTCAAGAACATTTGACATATGTATAAAACTGAAAAAAGCTAGGTCGCTATGGACTCGTTTTCTCATTCCTTCCAGTTACATGGCATATGTGTGGCGTTGTTGGTGTGCAAATCTAACCTTACATCAATACATGGATCTAATACCGAAACATCAGCACCCTGAACATCTGACATAAGGGTGTATGAGTCTGTGACACAGAAGTGCGCACACCTCCAAATTACACCAAGTTTTAGCTGAGAAACAAATAAAAGCGACAAGTTCTTCGATCTGCAGTTTGAATGGAGCATGTACTGTTTTCCCCTTGTTCTTCTGTACACTGACTGTCTCATAGGAGTTGAAAAATATTGTTAGAGATCAGAGAATAGCAGCCTGATCATCTGATGGGCCTTAACAATGACTGCAAATGTCCAACTACAGCTGCAAAACATATCAAATCATCATCATTGCAAAAAACGTTGGCACTATCTCAACCACAAAAGAATGCTTTGATCAAATATGTATATTATATTGTGCTATTATGTTTCCAGTGACATACCAAACCTCTCCGCTGTGTTTGTCCAACTGGATCAACATTTTTCTGCCCTCGATGTCCAAACCTGCTGTTAGAGATTAAGATGCCGGAGCTCACTAAAACAGTGGGTCATTTCTGCTGATGGAAAACAAAGTGACATCCGAGGAAATATGTGAGTTAGTCACAACTGTCACAAAGAAATACAAGCAACAATATTGTGTTTATATGCATACCCTTCTCTGACTATGTCAAACACAGTGGGACAGGGTATTGCTTGCAGAGCGACAACAGGATACTTAGTCTCGGAGTAACAATTTTGCAAAAACAAGCACATTGTTTTGTTTTCAGGTGCACAATTCCCTAAGATCGGATGGTTTTCCCTCAGTTGTTTAGATTTTAGTGTTTCTAGATGCACTCTGTTGGACTGTGGTTGCAATTAAATACATCTTGTATTAACTTGTAAGAGTGTAATTTTCAGTCGTGCTGCAGTTTTAGTCATGCATGTGTTATCACCGTTTCTCTGTTCTGCTTTGTTTCCTCTCTTTCTGCAGGTGTATAAGCATACTTCTAAGGTTATCTTGTATTATGTCTCTTCTTTCTGTCCTTTTTCTTTTTCCCCATTTCTTTCCACCTTCTTGTCCAATACATAAAAACAACAACAAAAAAAACAAACAAACCTAAAGCTACTTCTAACTAAGTTTGCTATGAAGCGGGGGTGAAGGTTTTCCCACAGTGGTCCTTCTTCACGTTAAATTATTTTAGATTGAGCGAGACAGCTGCCCAGCCCCATTTGATACATGGGAGATTTCAAGAGATTTCATGCTATAGAATTATTCAACATGACTAATAAATTTATGGCAGCCTGGCACCGCTGAAGATCCCACTGCATACGCTAGTGTGTCTGATATGTGAAAAGACGGTGCTTTAAAGTCCTTTTTCTTGCAGCTGCATGTCTTGATATGCTATAGGAACTCAAAGCAGATCTCTAACGTGCGACTGGGGTAGAAGCCTGAATTTCAGTCCGTGTAAAGGATCCAACACACCAACGACTTTTTTTTTCTTTTTCCATCATCGTACAATCTGGGAAATGACAGTGTCTTTGAATGTGGTATGTTAGAGAAGAGGCATATCGGAAAACCTCCAAGAGAGTCTGTTTGCTTTTATCCACAGCTGAGGTACATACACAGCAGCAGCAGCCTGACTTTCATCAGAGTAGGTAGTTCTTAACGGTCTCAGCAGGAGAAAGCAAAGGCTGTGGCAACCTCTGAGGGGAAATATGTGTCTGCTATTGCATATCGGATGACGACTTTATGCTATATAGCGGCGCGTTAGGAGGCGTCTGTGTGGAAAATGTCCTAAACTGCTGACTGAAGTGCAGAATGTCTGCTTCAAGGAAGTATCGCTTTTGCTGTGCCTGAAGGAGATGATGAGAATACATCTGTGATGAGCTGATGTCAGCTCATTGCAGAAGTGGAAGAAAATGTTGGAAACCAAGTGTTCGGTGTGAGGCGGTATGAATGCGAAGCTTGTGGCTCCAATGGAGTAAATGGCCTGAACTCTTGAGAAATACCTGTCGTATACGTCCTCTCTGCTTCTACGGGATTTAGAAGGGAAAGTAGCAGCCGGCTGCTGGTAAATGAAGCTACTGAGTTAATAACTGATCATCAGTTGGGGAGACCAGCACTGTGAGCAAGGCAGTTTTAGTAGCTGGTTACATACATTTAACACAATGCCAAAGGGAAAGTTTGCTTAGATATGCGACTGTGTTACTGTTGTCTATATGGGAGGGTTTATAGGGCCATTTCCAAAACATTTAGCGCTATTTAAAGGTGGGAAACATTTAAGATGGTTGCCATACAGTCAAGACCATATGTAATATTTAGAGAAACTGTAAAGCAAAAAGTAAGTGTCAAACTGTACAGGCCTCAGTTACTGTGTTAAATGCTAAAATTCATGGCAGTGCATTTTTCCTAATTTCCGACTGCTCTGAGTCTGGGTGGACTTAAAGGTCCACCCAGACGTTTGGCACAGCCGAATGGTTGCCACGGGAGATTAAAGAATTTCACAAACATGAATGAAAGAATAAAGGCAACACTCCAGGTATGTTTTTGTTGAGGGAATAGCATTATGACATGATGTACAACTCCAAAAATGAAATTTCATGTGATACTGCCCCTTTAAAATATGGCTTAGGCAATTATGCTATGAGGCTAACAATTTGGAAAAAGACTGACTGTTGCAATGCTCCTAACTAAAGGACTCTTACTGTGATATGTCGCACATAAGAAATGTGAGGCAATCTATCCAACCACTAAAGCCTGGCACAAACTGGGTCTTACGACTCAACAACAATCGTGAGAAAAGCAGCAAATCTTCAAAAAGTGGCTTGACAAAGAAAGAATCAAGATGCTACAATGGCCCAGTCAAAGTCCAGATCTTAACCAGATAGAAAGGCAGTGGTGAACTATACCAGGGCAGAACCCCTCTGAACTGAAGCATCACTAGAAGGAAAACTGGTCCAAAATGTCTCCATAACAATCTAAGAGGCCATTAAATCAAAACATAAAATGACAATTTCAAGTTATTTCCTCTCACTGTGGTTCTCGAAACTTTGTTTTTCAGCTGTATTGTCAGTATCACTCATATAAGCCACAAGGAATTGTGTAATATAGACAGTTAAAAGATCTGTACTCATGGTGTATGTTTGAGTGGTAAGGTTGGGAGATTTTTAGAGAAAATGGAGAAAAAAAACCCCGAATCAGCTGAGTTACAAGCTGTCTCTCTTTTTTTTTTTTACTCCTGTTCGTTCCGAGGAGAACAAATTGTAGGTGTGAATGCACTTTCAAGAAGTTGCACCCTGACCTGGACTTGATTCGCTCTCCTTGACATGCTGCTGTAGCACGGAAAAGAAGAAAAAAAAATCTCTCTCTTTCGCCTCTTTAACAAATCCTCTCTTTTTTTGTGTGTGTTTGCTCGAACCCGAACGGGATAAATCTGCAAGACGCGGCGGCTAATAGAAAACCTCTCAGCCATGTAACATAAACTTTGACAGCCGAAACTGGGTGCGGGAAAAAAAATGGTGGGGGGGGTAAATGAAAATAAATGAGCTAGAAACACACACCAGATTAATGTGTGCTTTTGAATTTGTGCATAAACACCGCTCGAGTTTAAATGGCGGCAAGACGTATCCCGAGAAACGAGCCCGACGTGAAAAATTGCTTGACAGCTTTTGTCGGGAGGGTCGACTCCTCCGTGAATTCTTTGAGAAATGAGCTCCGCTGATATGATTGGGAACGTAAAGCGGGGCGTCCAAATGCCAACGGGAGCTCGAGAACCGCCTGGCTTCCGTATGTAGGCACGCGCCGTAGGGCATTTTGCATCTCTTAAAGATTGTCGTTCGGAGTTATATAAATAACAATTGGCAAGTCCTGCTTTTGAAACTAATTATCCATATTCTTTATTAAGCACTGTTGGGTAATCTGTCTAAAGGCTGTCTGCAGTGGCGTGTTTCCAACTCTCGCCCCTGCAGTCTTTTTGGCGAGGTGGAAACAAATGTTCCGCATGTATACTTTGTCAAATCCTAATTGTCCCGGTTGCCATCGACTGTGTTTGTGTCTCTCTAGCCGAGTCTTTTAAATAGAGGATCTCTAAGGAGAACCACCTTAATGTTATTACAATAAAGCAAAGTGGATTTAATGAGCGCGTTTGACATCAGTCAGCGGAGAAACTGTGCGATCTTCTCTGCATTAAGTCGCACTTAATTCCACCAGTTCAGTAAATTGGTTTTAGAGGTTTAATAAGTTAAACTGAGATCAGCTGTGTCCAGTAGGAGAGTTCAAGTGTGCTGTGGGAAAAAATAAAATAAAATAAAACATATAGCTGGATTGAGAATGTCTCTAAAGTGGCTGTAGCTGTAGAGAACTCCGTATGGGCGATGGCATGTAATAAAGTGAAGCCACTGAAGGAATAAAACGATTTCCAAGCAATTCTAAAGCTATTGGGGCCCACTTCGCTCAATAATGAAACCTGAAAGATAACCACTAAAGTCCTCCTGTTTGGTGATTTTTTTTTTTTTTTTTAATTGGATACAGTGATTAAAGTTTGAAGAATCAAGAAATACCAGAAACTTACTAATTTATTTGATCAAGTTCTGGAGGTAGTCTCAGACCAATTCTGCTCTGTTGGAGCAAACATTGACATTTTGGAGGGATCAGCTATTAGAATCTCTACAACATCTTCATGGTGTAAAACACGTTTTTATTTATGTATTTTTTTTACCGGGCAGCTGGCTACATTTTTAACAACAACAAAAACTGGTGTGTTTCCAACACAAAGTGCTAAATAAAAGTATCTTTATTTAAATATAATTGGACAGAATTTATTCCATTTTATTAATCTACCATTTCTTTAATACATTTTATTCATTGTTAGCTTTCAGGGCCCTGTGATGGACTAGTGACCTGTCCAGGATGAACCCCGCCACTCATCCAATGACTGTTGGAGATGGGCGCTAGCAGTTAGCACTGCAGTTAGCATTTCCAGGTCTGTGTGCATGTTGATTTCCATTCCAATATCTGCTCCTTTACCGTTTAAACAATCTCTGTTTACTGTGCTGTCAGTAGTTCTTGCTTCTGGCTCACCTGTGAGCCTCCAATCTTCAACATGTTGCCAATTAAATGCCCAGGATTGGTCACCTCCTCCAGGTCTTATTCATTGTTTTTAGCTGCACAGTCCGGATCATTCTCCTTCATCTACGTCATTAGTGCTACTGTGTGGCATTTTTCAAACAGCAGGTTGAATTAGCATGTTCAGTTCCAATGATAACAATGACATCAGCAGTTGTGACCTCACTATGACGCCACAAAGGAATCTCTCTCTTGAATGTAGCTCACAGACACTGTTTTCTCAGACCTGTTCCACAGTTCTATCGCGACAGATCACCCTTCAGATATTACGAGACCTTTCAGAGAAGCAAGAATTTACCAGAATTTAAACATGAAGCAACAGATTGCTTGTGAACATGAAGCTTTGCCAGCAGAGCTTTCATGGGTCGAAATGATGGACCTCAACATCCAAGTCGACTACGACGCTGTCCTTTGTTTTGAAGATGACAGCGACAACGACATTGAGCCGGAAGATGAATCATCAGAGAGCCAGGGGAAATCAAGTCCTTCCGGCGACTTGGAGAGTTCAAGATCATTGGAAGTCGAGCAGGAAACAACTCCCTCTGCTGGCTTCGAGATCACCCCCTCAGTGGAAGTTGAGCAGGAAAAAACTCCAGCTGCTGACCCTAAGCCTCTCAGCTCAGTTGAAAACCGGCAAACTTATCAACCATCTACAGTTACCCGTTCTACCCCTGTTTCCACTGGAGTTGCAGAGTCAAGAAAACAAAAGAAATGTGGTTATGTGGCCTCCCAATACCAATACCATGAGAGGAGGTCAAAGTATTCCAAGGCTACTGGCAATCAGCAGCCTTCTCCTCTCTTGTCCTACAAGAATTATAGGAGTGAAGAGACTAGCCGACAAGTCAGTGATCTCACAAGGCAGGTAGACGATCTTAAAAAAGAACTGCAGAGTAAGATTTTTGATCTCCATGAGGAAAGAGAGTGAAAATTCCTAACTCCAAAATCAATGGAGAAAACACAAAGCAAACAAAAACTAGCAAAACCAGATAAATTTCAGAATTAATAACGGCATAACAAACATTATTAATTTATGTGGCCAAAGTATTCCATAAATTTATGGAACACTAAATTATTTCAAAACTATGTAAGTCCAGAGTAGTAGGAGCAGAACAGAGTAGTCCTATCTCAATACAATGACATAGTTATCTCATTATAATGTGATCGCATCTCATTATAATGATAGTATCTCATTGTTATAATGCACATAAGACTATATCATCATATAGATATGATTTATAATGTGATACTACATTGTAGTATCACATTATATTTCATATCTCACATTATATCTCAATACTATGGAATGAAATATAGTATATAGTATTATATCTCAGCTACGTATATCTGAGATATAATACTATCTCATGATATTGAGATGACTATCTCATTATATTAAGATAGTATCCATCTCATAATGATAGTTATAACAATCTCAATATAATGAGATAGCATCTCATTTTAATGAGATAGTATTATATCGTAGCCTGGGCTGCACAGTGGCGCAGTTGGTAGCACTGTTGCCTTGCAGCAAGAAGGTTCTGGGTTCGATTCCCGGCCCGGGGTCTTTCTGCAAGGAGTTTGCATGTTCTCCCTGTGCATGCGTGGGTTCTCTCCGGGTACTCCGGCTTCCTCCCACAGTCCAAAAACATG